>VXAZ01003363.1:245117-359534 GCA_013399875.1 Gymnorhina tibicen | reverse complement strand
GCATCTGCGTTAGGTCCTGCTTCCAACACATTGGTTTCACATCTCTCACCCAACCCATGCCCCCAACCCAACTTTCACATCTACTGTAAAGACATCCCACCCTGCTTGGTAAGCCCAGTCTCCTCTCCAAGAAAGCATTTGGTAACCAGCAGGACGTTTCTTGCCTCGTTGTCTCTGGTTTGACACCAGGGTAGGGCTCAGCCGTGCCCCAGCCTGGCACAGCGGTCACTCCCCCGCACATCTCAGCCCAGCTCCTGCAACTTTGTCTGGATGCAACTGATTGTCCCTGCCCCCCGGGACTGAGCTCTGCTGATGGCCACGCACCCTGAGCCTCCCTCTTTTCCCTGCTCCTGGCTCCCTGTCCCCCAGAGAGCACAGGCTCTGCCCGCCAGGGACTGCTGCCGTGGCTGGGCTTCCTGGAGCGCTGCCTGCAGCTGTACCCAGCCTGTGTGACTCAGGGACGTCCCCAGTGCTCCAGTCCCTGCAAACCTCTTGTATTGCACATGTATTTTCAAAAGCTCTCTCCTGTTTGCTCTGCTTCTGAAGTTACAGCTCTCTCCCACCAACCACCTTTTCCTCAACCCCTCCTCTCCACCAGGATTCCAGTAACCACCTTCCCCAAAGCCACTGTCCTTTGGTCTGCAGCTCCAGAAGCTTCTCTTCTGTCTGAAAACCTCAGCTCAGAGATTTAAACCCCTTCCTCCTCCTCCTCACAATAAAGAAAACAAAACCAGCTCCCTTCCCCACCCCTTATCTCCTCCTGCCAGAGTCTCTGGAGCAGATCTGGTCAAACAGACTGGCCAGATCAGTTCGCTTCCTGGCTCTGTCTCTGGGAAGTGGATGTGCTGTCCATTGGACGGAGGAAGTGCCAAGCCTTGGCAGGTTCCCTACTTATTTGCAAGACATAAGCTGCTGGCGTGGTGTCAGATGTGCATGCAAGAAAGTTGGATGCCAGTTAAAACCTACAGTCCTGTTTGTTTCATGCACTGTGAACTTATCCTATATACACTACTGGCTGGTTTATGCTCAAGACACGAATATAAAGGTTTACATTTTCCTTTTACCCTAGTAACCAAAGCTTTTCTTTCACCAATGGAATAGCAGGGGTTTGCTGGCAGGGCTCTTGTTTCCCTCTTCTGCACTTTCTCTCATTGTCTTTTCATCTCTCAATACTCAAGGCGAAGGGGGGATAGGAAGGGGACAGGTAGAATTACAGTCCCAAGGTCCCAGTCACTAAAGGTCCCTGAGTGACAGCACTATACAGTATCAGAAAATGAAGCAATAGGGTTGTGTTGGCCGTGTGTGTCCTGAGAGAGATTTCATTTCTATTTCTGCTCTTCCTTCTCCTCTTCCATGTGCCTTCCTTAGGCTGCTGCACATGGAAAAGGTGCAAAACATTCTCCCCCAGCCCAGCTCCCTCAGGCAGCCTGGAACATCGTCCCTCATGTTCAAATGCTAAAAAACACAACCCGGCAAGCAGCAATCCTGCCCCAAGCTGCCAACAAACCCAGCCCTGAGCATTGCCTTCTGCAGCGCTGCAGCAAAAGCCAGAAGCAGCTCCGCTTTGGAAAAGCACTCACAAACCCCTTCCTCCCCCTTTCCCCTTTGCGAAGAAGAGGAGGGCAGCAGTGGGCACGCAAGATGCAGCATGGAAATCCCCTCTGCCTTTCTGGTAACACTCATGCTTGTGATGGCTTGAAACCTCTGAGCCTTGAGCATCATTGAAATGCTTTGTTTTTCCTTCTCTATCTCCTTCCTGGATTGCTGGACCTCAAAACAAGACAGGGGTTTGTTGCCTTCCTTAGGGGTGGGCGCAGACAGCTGAGGAGGGGGGACGTGGAGGTGCCACCTCACCTTGGGAGGAGAGCATATCTAAAGGCCTTCAGCATCCTTCCCTCACATTTCCCATTACTCATCCCACTCCCAGGACACTCTGTTGTTCTCCAGCACTCTGCCCCATCATCAGCAAGTGTAAGGCAGCTCCCGAACTGTGGCAAGTCCTGACCCCACACTCTTTGGCAAAGATTATTGTGTCGGACCCAATAGTCCAAGAGTCTGGATGTACTGAAGTACACCGACCTGGTAATACCAAGTTAGAAACATTCAAAGAGAGAAACTAGGGTGACTCCTGATGAGAAAGAGAACCCAGCCAACAGAGAACCAAGGCCACAGCAAAGGAGTCTGGCTCCCAGTCCCAGCAGGTGAAGAAGTCTGCTGAGCAGCGCTTTTTTCCCTGGAAAGCTTTTGGATTGTCACTGGGCTCAATCTCGGATTGAAGCCTCAAATATTAAACACAGCCTCCCCACGCCTGATCTCCAGTTTCTGGAGGCTGTACCTGCAGGGCACCGGTCACTCAGGACCCCACCCCGTGTGGGGCTCAGCACCCGAGAAGCAAAGAGCATCGGTGGGGTTTGCATCGTCTGTGTGCTGCTGCTGCCCCTGCCGGCCCTTGGGGCCAGCTCAGAGAGCTCTCAGGTGCCTAGCTCATGCCACACATTTGTCAGGCTTTTTTACTACAACTATCAGATTACTGGAGTTCCTGAGTCATCTCCCTCAGCTTCAGAATTTCTTACCACCCAGCCACTTGTTTTCCCTCCAGTCTTAATAGGCTTCTCATAACTGCCTCTTTTTCTGCTCACTTTTATCGTTCTGATCACCCTTTACACTGCAATCACATATATAAAGGGTAAGTGTTTAGATATTTTATTTAAGCATCAATCACCTGGTTAGGCTCCCCTTGAAAACTGGACCTGCTGATAGGCAGTCTCCATGTGGGAACTGCAGCCATGGCATGCTGATATCCACTGACATTATACTGCTGCTGTCATAAAACACAACTTTATGACTTCCATTAAAGCATTTAAAAGATATTTCTGAATAGAATCACACTACCAAGTGTAACTTTCTCCACTGGCCACGCTTTAACCTCCTGCATATCAGGTAGACAGAACTACCTGGTCCTCCAGTCACTATCCAGACTCTTATTCCTTTACAGACCCATACAGACCACGAACTGCAGCAGTTTGGGGAAAACCCATCTCCAACAGCATTGCTCTGGGATGGGGAAACCAGCAGGAGACTGTTCTGCAGGGCAGGGGAGAATCTAAGTCTGATTTAACAATTGTGCTAAAACCTTGGTGAGTCCAGGGAGGCCTGGACCAAATGTGTGCATGCATGAACGTGAGAGAGGGAGACAGACAGGCAGTGATGGGGAAGGGGGATGCTCTACTCTTATGCTCCAGATTCTGCATAAGACACATGACTGATATAAAAATAACAATAATTACTCTGATGAGGCCTGATCTGGCTTCAGCTAAGTCCAGGCAAAACTTTCACTGACTTCAGGGTTACTAGGTCAGGCCTGTAGTGATTCACATTTTCATAGTACTGTACAGACATAAATTAGTGAACGAAAGATGTGCATCAGGTTCATCTGCCATCTGAAAAACAGGAGTTTCCCTGATCTCAGAGGATCACTCTGCTCTCTCAAGCAATGGGAATGAAGAAAAAGGGAGGCGAATGCTAGTAGGAAAATAAAAGGATGGTTGGCAATGTGGGTGTCTGTGGGACTGACAGGAAAAAACCCCATCAGGTAAGAACAAGGTTCTCATCATTACTCCAGGAATGGCAGAATGACCCTAGGGTTAAAGTTTTGCACTTGTGAATTTAACATTTTCATGGCTTTTATTAATATTATAAGGGAGATTATCAATCATCAGTGATTGCCAAAGTGGCCAATAATTCAGTGATTTTCCTGAAAGTCACTGGCTCCTTCGGAAAAAGCTGACCTTGCTGCCCAAGGCCGAGTTCCCCTCCTGTACCTTCCTAAGGAATGCCTGTGGTTGGAAGCTGCTGGAGGCTCAGGGGTTTCCACAAGCACCAAGCTCAGCATTTTCACTGCAACCTTCACCCTGCCCAGCCTTCGGAGACCATCATCTTCCAGCGGGATGATGCTCCGTGGAACTCTACCTCATCCTCAGCCTCATCATCTGCAAGGAAGGGCACAAGGTGCTTTCCTCCAGGCTCTGCATGTCTTAACAGACATAGAGCAAGGCCTGGTGGAAGCAGTAAGGTCAGGGGCTGCCAGCCCGCCATTCGCTTCTGAACTTCTTAGGAAAGGGGATCATTATCATTTCCCTATTTTTTTCATCCTGAAACATAACAAAGTTAAATGACATCCAGCCTCTCCTGCGCCTTGATGTAGGCTGTGGTCACTCACAGAGCTGGAGTGTGGATCCATCGTCTGGCACAAGGAACAGGGAGAGGGCGGAAGGGTTAAGTTTTTAGAGTCCTGCTTTTCTCTCCAGACTCCCTAAGGAAGATGCAGGGTGGGAATAACTAGGAACAACCCTTCCTTTGAGGACTGAATCAGCTTAGCCTCCTCGAGATCAGATGCCAGCAGCAAACAGCAGCACTGTCCTATCGCTGATCCCCAAATCCCTCTCTTCCCTCAGCGAGTGCCAATTTGCACACTCTGCCTCCCCAGCTCTGCCTCTGGAGCCGGGGCCCCCGACCTCCAGCCTGGCGAAGCTGCAATGAGCAAACAAACCCCTGCTATTCCCCCCAGCCTCGAAACACACTGCCAGTTAAATGTCATCTGTGTTCTCTTTCTACAAAAGATATTACAAAACCCCCCTCCCCAGCCCCCCCTCCCCAGAAAACATGCTTGCACACACACATCCATGGACACACGTGCCCACACGCACACACAGATGCTCCACACACGCACATTCACACAGGAAAAACAGCTTGCAAACTCCTGAAGGTGGAAAAAGGCATCTTGCAAATGTGCCTTGGTTTTGATAAGTTCCCTCCTCCCCTCCCTCCCCCATAACCCCACGTTGCCCCTTCCCTCCCAAATAATTGCCTCGTCCTCCCCCCCCTTCCCAGCTCTTCCAAAATAAATATTCTTTTTATTTGTTGGTTTAAAAGATTCTTTTAGGCTTGTAAGCAAGAGAGAGGGAGAGAGAGAAAAAGAAAAGAAAAATCTCATAGCGTGAGAATGAAACCCCATCATCTCATGAATCCATGAAAGAATAAACATGAAGGGGTTAAGAGCAGTGACAGAAGAAAGATTAAAAAATATATAAGACCGAAAAGCGAAAGATGAAATTCAGTAGTGAAATGGAAGTGAGGATAGAGCATTAGTGAGCACAGCCAAAGATAACCTATCGCCCCCACCAGTTTTTGACTCAATTTCTTTAAANGAAAGAATAAACATGAAGGGGTTAAGAGCAGTGACAGAAGAAAGATTAAAAAATATATAATAAGACCGAAAAGCGAAAGATGAAATTCAGTAGTGAAATGGAAGTGAGGATAGAGCATTAGTGAGCACAGCCAAAGATAACCTATCGCCCCCACCAGTTTTTGACTCAATTTCTTTAAATCTCCCCCCTCTTTTTTTTTTTTTTTTTTACAATGGTTTGAGTCCTTCAGCAGGAAACCAAAATCAAGACGAACACATCCCTCCCTGAAACCAAACCCCCTCCCGTACCTTTCTCTCCCTTTACCCCACCCCACACTCCGTGGTTCTACATGTGCTGAAAAGAGAAGAGTAAGCTTAGAATAAATCTAATGAACCATAGGAATAAATGACAATGTTAGTAAAGAGTAAAACCCAAACCCAAAAGACCACAACACTCCTGTGTTGTCATTGTCTGAGTGTCTGTCCCTATTATCTCTCTCGGAGGCCGCAGGCATCAATTTACATAGTACAACCAGTAAACAAGGTTGAAGAATCCAAAAGTGATTGGAAAAATGATCCGTGACCACTTGTCAATGGTGCTGACGTCTGTCAGGTCTGGGATTTTGAGCTTCAGCTTGGATGACCGCCGGCGCAGGCGGCAGTTGGCGCGGTTGCGGGCGGCGGCGTGGTGGGTCAGCGGGACGTGGCGGTCCAGGGTCGGGTGGTGGCCAAAGCCATCCCGAGAGGCCAGCGGCTTGCGGAACTGGATTCCTGAGCCTTCGAAGGACATGACAGAGTTTCGAGAGTCGCCCACGCTGCTCATCATGTCCGTGGCCAGCAGCTCGTTGTTCATCTCCAGAGTGCTGAGGAGGATGTTACCGTAAGGGTCAACCTGGAACGGGGAGCACAGACACAGAGGTAGTGGGGGTGTCCTGGGCAGGATGCACGCGCCATCAGGGGCGATTCTGAACAGGTTTCTGGGTAACAGTACTGTTGGAAATGACATAACTTTTAAAATTTTTTAAGTAACGTTAGTCATGGGTTGGTTCGCCTTTGCCAAGGGGGAGGGAAATTGAGGTTTCTCTTCAAAAGACTCTGTTCACCCAGGGTTTGAGTTTCACTGGGTGAGGCCTCAACCAACAAAAAGAATATTCCTAGACTCTGAGAGCTTAACATCTACAGATTGGGAGTGGCCAACAGAAGAAGATATGGAGGAGATAAACAGACATTAACAGATACTAACGCCCTGGCAGGGTTGGAGATACCCACGCTGGGAAAAGATTGATAACAGAGCCAAAGAATGAGGACCAAAAATAGCATTGGAGGTGAAGGGATCGATAACCAATAGGAGATCGAATACTAAGAATTGTGCAATGCGGAACCAATGAACGAGAATTTCTTTGAGTTTTTTTTAACATATAAATATATGAAAATTCTGGTAAAGAATCACGTGTGGTTGAAATGATTTCCACTGCACATCCTGGCCAGAATAAAGTAATGCCTGATTCATTAACACTTAAAAGATTGTGTTGGAGAGTTTCTTTTCTTCCCCAGAGTTTGGTGACAATACCCCTGACAGGGTCATTTGTGAGCTCTGAACATGCTGCATTTGAGGGTTGCCCACTGCTGCTGGGGTAGAAGGAGCAGCCACCTGTGCTTGCAGCCAATCTTTGAGCTGAGGAAGTGGGATTCTGCCAACACAGGAGGACCAAAAGCCCTCAGGCTCAGAGGGACTTTTGGGTACGCCTGCCCCATGCAAGAGGAGGGTCCTGGTGAGACTGCCTTGAGGATGACGACAAAATGATCAAGGAGGAAAAATTCCCAGTAATCACCAGACAAGGGAAACCGGGGCTCATCTCTCGCGGTGAGCACAAAGGCTGTTCCGCAGCTCACCCAGAGGAGAGCCTGAATCCTCCTGCCACAATGAAAGGAGAGGACAAACCTGCTCTCTCACCCTCTTCTCCTCGTAGCGGTGGCGCTCGTTGTTGGCCTTGCTGATGCGCTCACTCTGCTTCTTCTGCTGCCGGGGCCCTCGCCCGAAGAATATGTAGTTGACAAAAGCATATTCCAGGAGTGCCAGGAACACGAAGACGAAGCAGCCCATGAGATAAACATCAATAGCCTTGACGTAGGGGATCTTGGGCAGAGTCTCCCGCAGGTGGGTGTTGATGGTTGTCATGGTAAGCACCGTGGTGACCCCTGTGAGGAGAGGGCAGGTGCTCTGTTACCAACGTGGGACGGTTTCCTGAGATGCCGTTCTCGGCTCCCACATCCCTCCTTCCAGCTGGACAGCCTCAGGAGGGATGGGAGCAGTGCAGCTGGGAAGGAAACTGTCATTATTCTAAGCCCACATGCCCGGTACAAATTGCTGCAGAAAGTGAACCGGCAGCAAACAGGGGGAGAAAATGTCTCAGTATCATCAGCAAGATGGGGATCAGCATCCTCTGGACCTTGTTTCTTTAAGTCCCCCTGGTCTTCCCTATTTCTCTCATTGTGGTAGGAAGTATTCAGTTTTGCTCTTTTTTACCCTCTTCTCCTCCCTTTTTTCTCCTTCATGATCTCATCAGGCTTCACTGTGTGCTACTGAATGCCTCAGCATCCTTGGCATGAGTTTATAATCTCCCGTGTCTTTCCAATGCCATGAATTAGAGAAAGAGTGAAGAGATTCCCTCTTCATGGCACTCTCTTTTTTTTGACTGCCTCGTAGGCTTCTGTCCTTGACCCCATCAATTCCCACCTTCCTCTCACCAGCTTCACCATTCATTACATCAATTATCACTTGTACACATTCCTCCCATGGTTCTCACACTCTCCTTTTCAGGCCTCCTCACATTTCTTGCATCTTAAATAAGCATTTTGTGAACGCTTTTGTCCCCATCTACTCAGCTCCAAAAGCCTGATTCACTATGATTACTCTCACAGCTTTGGTCCTCTTCTTCAGCTTCTTCTCAGACTCTCCCCTTCTCTGGACTGTCAGAGTGGTCTCAGACCTGCCTCTCTGACAGTCTTCCGCCAGCTCCAAAAAGATGGCAAAGAGCCTCCATACTCCTTTAGGGGGTGGTAACTCTTCCTCTTCAACCTAGTCTTCCTCTGCTTCTCTAGCTGTTCTTACAACCTTGCTGATCTTCTTTTCTCCTTTTTCCTCCCCATCTCTCTGTTGGCGGCTCTAATAGTCTCCATGACCTTAATTTGCTCCTGTGGTTTCAGCCCCACCTCTACAGTGATGGCTCTCAAAGCTCTCTGTGCACCCTGGACCTCTGCTTGTCCTGCTTCCCGTTCACCCTCGCTGTCTCTTTAGTGTCACTCCTGATAAAAGACTGAAAGAACTATTAGCCCTCAGTTGGGTAAACAGAAGGGAGATATATTTATATACACTCAATATGGTCTATATTTAGGCAGTGGTCTAAATATACAGAAATCTGAGGCGAAGAAAGGGAGAATGGAATGTTCTCCATGTCTCCATTAAGAACTGGACAAATTGCAATGGAGACTTAGGGCAGAGGCAAAGAGGAGCTTTTTGACTGTGTGAGCAGGTAAATCTGGAGAGAAAGTGTGGAGTTTCTTTTTTTGGAGCTTTTTAAGGATAAGTTAGGTAGAGAACTGTCAGGAATAGTTTAGGGAGAGCTGTTGCAGTTCTGATCTACAATGTTTTTCTTCTGTCTTCTCCTTTGAGTCCAGATGTCAGCAGAAATTCAGCAGCTGTGCATCTCACCTCCACCTTTTTGCTTGGGCTTTCACAATGTCTGCCGTGGTCTCTTTTTCTCCTCTCTCTGATTACGCTCCTGTCAATGCAACTTAACCTTTTAATTTACCAAGTTCTTCTTCTTCCCTCCCTGTCCCTCTGCTCCAGCCTCTCCAAGCAAGCACAGCCAAATCACCTGTTTTATATCTTTGTACAACCCACCCCTCCTCTGAGTCTTCTCAAACTCTTTCTCCTAGAGCTACTTGAAGCCCCCAACCTTTGCTGTCAGACCCAGCCTCTACCTGAGCTGCGTTGCCCCTTTGAGCCTGGTCCCACTCACAGATCCAACCCTGCTCCCTCCTTACCTCTCCTGTTGCCTCTGAACTTTCCCTCACGTTGCACAGCCCCATTCTCATACGCCAGCCATCCCCCCTTTCTCCTGTTCCTCCTTCAAAACCCTCATCTGCCATCCACCCCCACTTCCCTTCTGTTGCTTAAAAGGCCTCATTTTTTCCCCTCTTGTAGGAAAACATTCCTATTTAAGGGAGCATGTGCCAAAGAAGAACTTGAACTTCAACTACTGTCCCACATTTGCCTTGGCCATGAAGGCCTTCAGCTGCACAGAGTGTCTGCATGGGGCCTGAACTATCACGAAGACGTGCAATGCCCCTTCCCTTATTTCTTTCATCTTTTAACCATCCCCATACAACCCTTTGGCCACCCACCCTCAGCATTCATCACCCAGCTGACCACTCCTGGCACACCCGTTGACAAAGAGGTGCCCAGATTTCTCTTCTTAACAAAACCAGTGCAAACCAGGGCGAAGGAACTCATGGCATGCCAGGGTCTCACGTACCTGAGAATATTTACATTTTTGTTTAGAGAGTTTAAGCTCACACCCAGAAAATTTTTGGTAGGACTTTCACTGATTCAAATGAAACAGACTCCAGTTTGGGAAGTACTAATAACCAACCAAACAAAAAAATGTAATTCTTCTGACTGAAAAATTTAAAGTTTGTTCTCAGAAAAAAAAAAAAAAATTTTCCATTTGGGATGACAACTTTGACAGATTTGCTTAATTGCTACCTCATAAAGAAAAGGGGTTTTCTTTGTTACAGCTGATCTCCCTCAAGAAAACATCTCCAAAATATAATGAAAAGGTCCATACCCAGTGCCACTCGTGCAGCAGAAGCATCATAATTGATCCAGAAGGAGACCCAGGACAGGATGGTGATGAGGATGGATGGCATGTAGGTCTGCAGGATGAAGTAACCAATGTTCCTCTTAATCCGGAAACTCAGGGATAAGCGCAGATACGAACCTGCCAGTGAGACATTAAAGGAGGATGTGGTTTGAGAGGAGGGCAAGGCTGTGTTTGTGCTAAGAGCTTAGGTTGGGAATTGAAATTTCTACTTGGAAAGTGTTCTCAAGAGGCAGGAATAATGAGAAATCTCCTGTTTCCTGCAGCTGGTTTTGCAGACTCATCAGTTTTTGAAAGAGGTCTCTCCAGATTCTGCTCAGTTGTCCCAGAGTATTAAGAAGAAAGGAAACTCTACATAAGCCACATTATTATACCAGCCATTGTGGGAGAATGGCTGCTCGGTGCTGGAATTGCTGTTATGGTGCCAGCCAATATGATGGAGGCTTACACAGGAGACTTTAACCCTATATCTGGGTGCCACAAGATGATTTTCCAACGTTTCATGTGCCGGCTCTGCCTCCAAACAGCAATGAAGATCTGAATCATATTTTTCCCATGCTGTTCTAAAAATGGGTTATGGTCAGACTGGGCAAATTCATATGCAAATAGAGTACTGTTAGTTAATCTGAAGGTCTCTTTTTTATTATTTTCAAGTTATTGCAACTTCCTCCTAATCTTTTAGCAAACCTAATGAGGATAGTGAGGACAGTAAGTACTTTTACAGTCCTTCCACTGGAGCAGGCTAATTTTGACAGGGACAAGGTAGTGTCTCTTTCATTGCTGTGAGACAAAGCCCAAGTCATTCCTCCTTCCCACCTCTGTCCCTTAGGCAACACAGGAGCCTGAAACATGGGTGTGATCCTGGCTGGCCAGTAAGCAACAAGAAAAGAACAGTTTTTAACCATCAAGGATGTAGACTGCGATAAAGGAGGTATTGTTCTCTCACCACCACGTGCCACTTGTATGGCTTGAACACAACATTTCACCAGAATTTTTTCTGACAGGTGTGTGCTGTGCTGTTTTGGTGGTGAACTCCACCTCAGATCAGCAACCAAAATCCAACCCCCTCCAACTTTCCAGCCGGCAGCATCTGAATCGTCCCAGGTATTCTCTCCAAATCTTTTTATTGCCATGTACAGATGGGTTTGCATCATTTCATAGCCCACTTGCTTCTCAATGGATATATTTTCTCCTTACTATTGCACCTACATTAGCTTTGAGACCCAGATGCGAGCCACATAAAAATCAGATGAAGGCTGAGAACCTCCTAAAGAGGTTCTGAGCCCAGTCATTATTTTGGCTAAGAAATGGAAACAATTGCAGAGAAGAAAATGATCCTGAAAGTCTTTGAAGAGAAGCAGACAAAAAAAAAAAAAAAGAATAAAGAAAAGCAAAGCTGGTGGGTACAGAAGACACCTTTTTTTTTCAGAGGAACCCCAAGTTGAAGCCTAGATCCTAAGTTAGTGCCCCAGCATCTGCATCAGAGGGACGACCAAGGGATCAGCAGCAGGTTTGCCCGTTCCGTGCCGCCCTTCACCAGAGACTCACCAGTGGTGAAGACCACTTCCCTGCTGACCAGCCTCTGCTCGATGATGGTGAACTGGGGCAGCTCCAGCACCTCCATCCCCGTGACAGCGGAGTCGTTCCCTTGCCAGAAGAAGACAATGTCATCCACCGTGTAACCATCTGCAGGGAGGAAGGAGCACACAGGCAGAGCTAAGCTGACAAGCCGGACCAGATGACAACACCATTTGCACTAAGGTGATCTGGAAAAGGATCCAAAAGAAAGCCCACACCAAGCCTAGTCTCTCTCTGCTGATGTGCTTTCCTTCTTCAGCTGAGCTTGGCAGTACAGTCCCCAGGAGAAGAGGAAAAATTGGCCAGAACTCCCACTTCTGGCTAGAGTTCAGGAGAAAAAGGTGAGGCGTGACCCATCTAGCCTTGGCTTGCACTACGTAATCGCCATGGCTGACATGACAGGGACCTGTGCACCAGAAGCCTCTGTCGAATGCACCAAACACAGCATTTTGCTTTTTAAAAACTGCCTCCTTTTACCAGGAGGGGGAGACCACACAGTACAGACTGGTGGGACTGGGTAAACAGGGCAGCTCAGTATCAAAAATTCCCAGAGAGAGAAAGCTCCACAGCAGCAGTTGAAAAGAAGTTTGAAGATCAGAGCACCTCCCTTTTCTAAGTACTCTCAGTCAAAATTCAGATCCAAGAAGTGAACAGAGTCTCTGAGGCTGGGGGCTGCTCCTACCAAGTGCTGGCTGAGAAGAGCAGTAATGAGAGAACAGAGGAGGGGGAGTCAGACTCCTAACAAATATTCATCCCTTACATTTCAGGGTAATGGGTTTGCTAACTCAGCCAAGGGTGCAGCTTCTTGCTTTAACCCAAACTCTACGTGCCAGACATGGCTGCATGGGCTGGAAATGAGACCCCCAAGTGCTCTGGACTCGTGGGGAATGAGGCCCAGGGGATGAAACCACGAAAGCCCTCACCCACCAGCGCGATGTTCACAGCCCTGCCCCGCCCTTGCGGCAAGGATTCATCACAACTTGAAAATTAACAGTGCTTGTGTGTTTTGAAGCCCTTTGGCTGCTGCTGCACAAGGGTGGCCTCAGATTCTAAGTAAAGCTTCACGGGAGCAGTAAGATATGGCCAGGCTTTGGTACAGCTCGGGGCAAGGCTGCCTGGAGAGCGTGAGCCTCACCTGTGCCCACGGACAGCTCGTGCTCAGCTCCTGCACTGCAGCACAGCAGCCTGGCTGAGCCACCCACCCTCGCAGCACAGGCAGCTGGCTGCCCGTGCAAGGCTCACGGCCACTCGGGAGAGTGCCACCAAACCCAGCACCAGGGCATCGGCGGCATCAGGGCAATGAAGAGCTGCTGAATGCACCACGGAGGAGAAATTCTTCTCCCCTGCTTTGGGGGCTAAGGGCTACCCCAGATCAGAGGTGAACCTTTGAGGACAGTGTCATCCTGAAGCTGCTGAGTGGACAAAGGGCTCAGCAGTCTGGTCTGACCTCACGGCTGACCCTGCTTTGAGCTGCAGGCTGGACTAGAGACGCCCCGAGGTCTCTTCCCAAACGGAATTATGTGATGAGTGTGCAGTCTCCGAGCCCACATCCTGCGCTCTCAGTCATTACTGCGCTCATTCACGGGTGCTAAAATATAAACCCAGTCTTCCAAATGCCACGACACATCTGCTTCTGATGGAAATCAGCTAAGCCAGGGCTCCACCTCCTCCCCCAGCTGGCATCTTCCTGCTCCCAGGGTGGTAAAGCCCTCACACCCTCGAGCCCACAGGGTTTCAGGACCCTCGGGTTATCCTCCTCACACCCCAGCTTTGTGCACAGGACCCGGTGCTTGCAGGGCTGGGACCAGCAGGAAACATCCAACTCCTGCCGGTGGCTGATTCCAGCAGCTCCAGCACCCTCGCAGCTCGGAAACACCGTGTACGACTTCGCAGCTGAATTCATCCGGCTCAGACTCCCGGGCTCCCGTGGTTGTTCCGAATTTCTCCAGGAGGTTCCCGAGCCCTTTCCCCCCAGCGCTCCCCCTCTGCAGAGGTGCACCCAGCCTGTAAACAATTCACCTCTCCACTTCCTTTGCAGTAAACAAACCAGATTGAGCTAATGAGGTTTCTCACTGCACAACATCTGCCCCAGCCCTCGAACCGCTTTTTAGCATCTTTCCTCAACCTCTTCCGATTCCTCAGCTTCCTCCCTAAATTTTGGAACCCAAACACAGACAGAGCCCCTTTCCCCACCTCAGTGATACGTTCAGAGGCCAATCAGTTTTGAGCTCTGACTCACGGCTCCCCTGGTTTATATAACAGGGCTCGCTCCAGCCCTTTCTGTCAGAGCCACAGAACCTCCAGCCGTGGTGCCCGGGGCTGCCACCCCTTCCTCACCTCCCCGAGTGGGTCCAGGCCCCTCGGGATGGCCCCGAAATCCCGCACACAGGCACAGAGCTCTGCTTTTGGCTGTGCTCAAACCCCTTCCGGATGGATTCAGATTGGGAAGGATTTAAATGCGCAGCGAGCAAAGCCCCGCACGCTGCTATCTTCATCATCCACAAATTTAACAGCAGTGACTTCAAATTTACTTCCTGATCAGCAATGAAAATGTCAAATTACGGTAACTAATTTTAGGAGATCTCACAGTTAACTAGCTCTATTCCATTTATTCTATGACCTGCTGGTGTTGGGTACCAATTTTTGTATTTTTATTTTTTTTATTAGGGCATTATGCAATACGAAATCGAGCATGTTTTTCATGAAGCCATTTTTTAAAAGTGTTTCTAAAGGGAAAGGTTGCTCGGTCTAAAAATAAATGCTTCGCTTTGATTTCTAGCTTTAAAGAGAAAACCGAATTTCCATTTTACTTCTAAAAAGTAAACGAACTTTCACAAAGACAAGTCATTTCCGTCTGAAATATCGAAAAGTATTGATGTGATGTCTTAAAATGTCAGATTAGCAGCCTGTTTGCAGCCTGCCTCGTCAGGTTTTTGCTGGATCCTGGCACACAGATAGGCAGGGGTATACGTGGTGAGGGATATTTTTGGGGTGGAGGGATGGGATCAACAGGCAGTGCTTACCTCCCACAGGTAAGAGCCCCGAGCTGCTGTGGGGCAGGGAACCCCATCTGCCCTCTGCTGCTTCCCAAACCCAGCGCCCCTGCGTCAGAAAAGGGCTTTTTCTCTGAGGTTCGGCTTGGTTTTGTTTCTTAAAATACTTTGGGTTTATAATCCAGCCCTAAAAGGACTGATATTCCAGAGCCGTGTGGAAGCAAAGAAAATGGAGCCCTGCAGATTTCGACCATGCAAGTGTGCGAAAGACAAAAGCTCTGAGGAAGGAAACAATTGGATCTCTTCATCTCTGCCTGGGTCTTAGGAATATTGTGAGGAAATGTAGCTTTGATGAACAAATTGGCTTGACATGACCCATTAAGAACAAAATCACAACACGGGGAACTGTGGGTAATTCCCTGCCTTCTGTTTTCTTGGTTCTGCTGTAAACTATTCTCAAACTGCTGAGGAGCGGCAGAAAAATGACATCCTGGCATTCATGCCTCCAGCAGGACCCGATTTCCATCCCGCTACCCTGCACGTCCCAGGACCCGGGCGGGATGGGGACGGCAGCTCCCCAGCCGTGGGTGCTGTGGGACCTCCCCGATGGAAAGAGCGATTCCCTGGTAATCCCTGCGAGGCTGCAGCAGCACTGCCGGGAGCTCTGCTGCTCTGGCCCAGCCCTGGAGGGACACTGCGGCGCATTCTTATGAGGGAGAGCCGGACCTCCTCTGCCAGCACAGCTGGAAGAGGATTTCCGTAGGAGTCCAGGGAACATCCAGGCGGGGAAGGACGGCGGGAGGGCTTGGGTGCCACCTCCTACACCGAGTGGAGCCGGCCACGAGTGAGGACAGCTTCCCAGGGCTTCCTCAAGGCTAAGGGAGGCTTCCACCACCCTCCCGAGACTGATTTTAATGCCCAGCCTGCTGCTAGAGCCCCGTTTTCCTGGGAATTTCCCCCGTGAGGTGCCCTCAGGGTGATGGAGCCCGGTGCTGTGCCACCCCTGGGGGGCATCCCGCGAGCGGGAAGCAGTGGCCGGGGCGGGTGGCATCAGGTGGCAACCGCACGGCAGGGGATGTGCCCGGGGCGTACGCACAGCTCTCGATCTCCAGCGTGCAGTTCTGCTGGTCCAGGGGATACCTCCGCAGGTCCATCATGCAGGCGGCCGTGGTGGTGATCCTGAAAGGGGAAGAGAGAGGAAAGAAAAAAAAAAAAATCAGTTGTGTTGGCTTTTTTTTTACCAAAAAAAAAAAAAAAAAAGGAGAAATGAAAGGCAGAAGCGAAAGTCAGGCAGCATTTGGGGCCGCTGTTTCCCTGGAAACCAGGGAGATCCGGGGTGGGAGGTGTGCAGGGCGGGGGGCTGATGCCGCTCACCCCCAGTGGCACGGCACAAACCCGCCGTGACTCACGTCAGCAAGGCAGCATCTCTATTAACGGGGTGGAGAGCGAGCCGTGTTCCTCCTCTGTCTCTCCCTTGAGAGAGACAAAGAAGCCGGGAGTAGGCAGAGCTCCGGCTTGGGGTGGGGGGGAAGAGGAGAGGCTGCCAGCATGGAACAGGGAGACAGCCGGCACGTGTCCGTGAGGCTGAGGATGGATTGATTCGATCACCCAGCAGTGACCTGCTGCTGACCACGTTATCACCCCCCCTTCCCTCACGAGTTGCCCCAAACCCCCTAATTACAGCCCCCCATCCCCACGCCCCTCCATCCCACCCGCTTTTGCCAAACCCAAAAACCCAGAGCCCTCTGGCAGAGCCCTCCCGCTCCACGGCCCCGCTAGCGGAGTCACTCGTGCGCAAATGATTGCGTGGTCATCAAAGACACGCGGCGGGCGTGTGTGGGTGTGTGTGCATCCCCCCAAAAACTAAATACGGGCAGAGGATGAGGGTGGGTGCTGCTCCGGGGGCGTTGGAGCGCGGGGAGGACGCGGAGCAGCGCGGTGCCCGTGCGGGGGTTCAGCCGAGGATGCCAGGAAGGGTCCGTGTGGGTTATACGTCCTAAGGAACGTTTTTGCATCTCTGCAGCGGGGGATTTTGGGCTGGGGTAGATGAGGGCATGAGGCAGGGATTGAGTGAACTCCCCAGCATGGCAACACCACGCTGCCCCTATTTTCTCGAAGATATTGCTGCCCTCGCCCTTCAATGCAGCCTTCTTCCCGTGCAATGGATGTGTGCAGAGTGCTGGAGAGGAGGAGGGGAGATTGCTGCATTCTCCCCCTATTTTTTCAATTAACCATCTGGAAGGCATTAATCAAGCTACACAATTTTTTTTTTACTATGTAGGCATAGCCAGTGAACTGTTAACTAGAAAGCTTTATCTTCTGAGCCCTGTGGCCTGGGAGAGAGAGAAAAGAGAGGGAAAAAAGAAAAACAAGAAAGCGGGGAGGATGAGATGGCGAACCAGTGAAAGAGAAGGGAAAAAAAAAAAAAGTAAAAAACATCAATGGTAGAAAAAGAGACCAGAAAGGGGGAGATTATGGGTGAAGCTGGACATAAAACTGGAAATGGGGAGGAGGGGGGAAGAAGGTGGGGGGATAAGCATCCATGGAAGAGGGCTGCCCCAGTGGGGGTATTGGGGCAGGGGCTGTGGCAGGGCAGGCTGGCAGCCCCGCAGAGCTGCTGGCTCTTTAAGAAATCTCGTGTGCTAAATTTATCTTCTCTGCTGTCTGTGAAGTCTGTTTGTAGGAGATGAAGCCTTGAGGAGAGCCTTTGCCACTGCCTGCCGTGCTATAAATAGATCCAAAGAGACGAAGGGAATTTATATATATCCTCACTGGGTCTAGATACAACACTGCAACTGCCCTCTCTCCGAGCAGGGGGCCCAGGCGAGCTCTTAACCCTTTTATCCGTAATGCACTTGGGGTGGAGGAGAAAGCTCAGAGGGGGGAGAAGGACAACAGGACAGGAACCACTTAAAAAATTACCACCACGGCTTTGCCATTGCACGGATTGCTTTTCCAGCCTCCCAGCCTGGCGGGTCTAGGAGGGCAGCTGGAGACACAGCGCCTGTCCCACCCTAATCCTCCTGCACTGGGGCGACCGGGCACCGTAGTGGTAGTGGTGGGGGCAAATAAAAAAGGGGAGCTGCAGCCTTGGCAGGGAAGGCCAAGGTGGGAGGCGCAGAGTCCATCGTGGCCGGGCGCTGGGACCAAGGAGTCGTGCACGGGGATGACTCATCCCCCTGCGCTGCACACAGCATCCACTCTCCGGATTATACTGCACCCCTGGGAAACCGCGGCTACAAATGCGCTTCCCTGTTTTCCCGAATGTGTGAGACGCAAAAAAAATGCATTAAATGAAAATTTTCCACCCCGTTTGCGGAGCCCCGCGGGCTGAAACCTTTGCGCGGGGTCCGTCCCGAAATCGCAGCCCGGCTGCGCAAAGGACACCGAGGCTCCCGCCTGCTCTGCTCCGAAGGGACCCTCTCGCCAGGATTTGCTCGTCACCTGCAGTGCTGGTTGGGAATGCGGAGCGCGACACAGTGAGATATGGCCACCACACTCCATGCACCAAACCCCGCTCACGCTGGCAGCTGGCGTAAATCCGCAGCCACTCGGATGATTTTTGCAAGATCACACCAATTTGTATCAGCAGAGATTTACATCAGGGCAGAATTTAGCCCTGTTGATTCAAAAGGAAGGGACAGGTAGGACAGAAAGGAGAAAAACAAGATTAAGAGGACATTTGTCCTCAAAAAGCCGGATAATTTCTCTTCCTTTCCAGTTAAAGGGCAGGTATATCCACAGTGGGTAGCTCAGCATCCTCCAGAGATACCCCAGTTAGATGCAGATCCCAAATTCCAGGTGATCTGCCCACGTAATGATGTTTGGGTGGGTAAAATCGGAACCATGCCAGGTTTTGGTGTGGTTTTTGAGCAGAGGTGGCACAGCCATCCACAGCTGTGCCAGGCTGTAGCCACCTGCTCGTCCAGAGTGTTTCATCTGCAGTGACTGGCCAGCCCAGGGACACCAGCACCGCAGATGTGGGGGCCTGAAGTGGAACAAGATTCAAGAGGCAGCTGGTCTGGGGCACCAGGTCCAGCTCAGGCCCTGCCTCTGGGCTTCCCAAACCCTGATAAACCAACCCAGCTTGGGCTAAAGCAAGTGATGTATCCCAGAGAGGATGGGGGTGTTTAATTGCTTAGACTTCAGATCTTAAGAAGTATCCTGGACACCAATTTGCCCTTGATACACCGTGCTTGAAGACTCAACATTCACCTGCTCCTGGAGGGGCCAAGGAGAGGTTTCTCCAGCTCCTTTGGTGGCTGTGTGCTATGTGCAGGTGGGACTCATGGAGGGATGAGAGGCTTCATGCACCTCTCGCAGTCAAAGGGGAACATAAGCAAAACTCAGTCACCCCGGTGACCTTTTGGGGTCACAGCACATGCCACCTCTGGCCCAGAAGGCCACAGGACCAACCTTTGCCTCATTCTTTCATGGCTGTAAATGTATTACCTTGATACACTCTGGGCTGTTGTGTGAAGCACGTGTTGCTGCTTGGCACGTGGGAGACTGCATGGGGAGGACAGGATGGGAGGATGGATGGGGGGATGGACACTCAGGAGCTCCTGTCTCAGCAGGGCTAAGAGAAAATCAAGGTGGAAGGAAATTAAGAGGTGGAAAAATGAGGAGAGATGATGGCATGAGCATAAACAGGGAAGGCAGGAGTGGAGAGGACAGAAAGGAGAGCAGAGAGTACAGGATAGAGCAGCAGGGTAAGGGAAGAGAGGAGGGGGATCAGGGGATGCAAGGACTAGAGCAGCCTGGGGAGGAAGAGAGGGAGGAGAAGGAGAGGTTAAAAGAGGGGAGCAGAGGAGCAGATACTCACTCTGTGAGCAGGGAGATGAGGAGACAGGGAACAAACCATCATCCTGTAAACAGCTCTAGACAGAGCACACAGCCTCCAGAAGACACAAGCACAGTGAAAGGGAGCAGGGAGCGCGGGGACCAGAGGGAACGCCAGGGAAGGATGCCACCTTCCCCGTGGCGTTAGCATGAGGCGCTGGCGCCCGGCCAGCCTGCATCTTCTCCCTCCCCCTCCTCCTCTCCCGCTCCTCTACCCACCTCCCTCCCCTTTTAAATTCAGAAATTTGTGTGGTGTGAAATTTCATCTGCTTTGACGGCGATTCACAGAGACACTGCCCGTGGAGGGGAGCGGCTCTCCCGCGCCGTGCGCTCAATGAAGCGTCCAGCGCCTTCCACGCCGAGCCCGGCCACCACCACCACCACCCTCCAGCTCCCCTTTCCTCCCTCAGTCCCTGCCCACCCCACGGGCCCCTGGGTCAGCCCCTCACACTCACAACCTTTACAGCTGCTTCCCCACAAAAAAAAAAGGACATTCGTGCCCTTGGCCCTAATTGTTTCTCCTGAGGTCTGTAGGCAGTTGTGCCATCAAAGTAGCCAGGGCCTCACTGCCCTGCTACTCCACTGCACAGCTGGCAGGCAAACACAGTTCATCTGGGGGGAGCCTGTGCTGTGGAGAAAGCACCGTGCATCTCACAAAATAAAAAGGAAGAAAAAGACATGGATGAGCTGCTGAGCAGCTCGGGCAGGCTGCGGGCTGATGGAGATCCCCTTCTCTGCCAGCATTGAGTGGATCAAGCAGAAGCCAAGGCAACATGGATACCTCCCCAGGAGAGGTAGATACCACCTCCAGAAAAACGTCCATGGAGCTCTAAATCACACAAGGGTTGGTGCTGGGTCTCTGTTACAAGGAGGAAAGCTCTGCTCACTTGAAGCTTGTATGGCCAAAGCAGGTGCTGGCATGGGTGGGGTGGTGCAGCCTGGACTGCCCCTGCACCACCGCCTGCTCTGCACCGAGCCCGGCAGCAGCAGAGCACGGCCCCACCACAGCTGCAGCTCAAAAGGGAACGCTCAGGTTGCTGCAAGCCATCAGTTCTCCACAAATATTTCAGTTCTCTGACATGAACACCACCAGCCATTTCATTCCCCCTCTGATCCTCCTCATCACTGTTTACTTATTAATGGCTTCTTCTGTCTTATTTAGAGTGATTATGTAAGTGCACAGGCATAGAGCAGCATAGAGCTCCAGCCTGCCACTGAACCCTGCTGTGGTCCAGTGTCTCCTTTCCACCTCCTCCTTACCCTGGTGCTGGCCACCTTCAGGGGAGCTGCCCATTCAGCCCCTGCCCCAGCCAGATCTCCCTCTCCTGCAGGCTCTGAAAGCTCTCAGCCACCAATTCTTCCTCTGCATCATCTCCAGCGTGTTGGGAGAACCAAGCTCATCAGCCACAAGTGTGAGGGGTAAAAGATTACTTCCCCAAAATGCGGTCTGATTTCAGAAGGAGCAAGTCCAGGCTTTCTAAGGAGGATTGAGTGGGAGAGAGGAGAAGACTGTTACCTTTGAGACATTCCTAAAATGAGCGGGGGACCTTTCCCCTGAAAGCTCATCCTCACAAAGTAAACTGCATCGTGACTGTGTCTATCCCAGCAAATTAAAAATGCCTGGCACTGGTATCTGAGGCCAGTGTTAGCTGGCATGGAACAGCCTTGGTCTACACTTCAACTCTTACCCCTCAGAGAAGGGTCTGGCTGCATGCAGAAAGCCTGCTGGGAGTGGTCACCAGCCTCTGCTGGGCTCTAACTGGGGAATGCCCAAGGGACTGTTCATGGACACAGAGCAAAGCCAGGAGACAAACTGACTGTGGAGGACACCGATGTTCCGTGTCCAGTAATACTCCCTGCCACCTTTGGCCTGGAAAGGACGCTGACTAAAACTCAGCGTGGCCGAGAACAGGAGGGGAACAGCACAAATCCCCCCACCAAAGCCTTTCTAATCCCAGGGGAGACACAGCCAGCAAGCACCTCACCCTATTCCCCAGCTGTGGATGAAGTGCCAATATGCAGGGACTAACACAAACACTCTCACAGCCAAAGACAAACATTTAAGTTGCTTGGTTGCAACTTTTTGGATCCCAGATCTCCCGAGAAGCTAAAGATGCTCCCGTCCCCTCGGGATGCAGACTCCCAAAGCTCACGACAGTTTTGCAGCAATAAGGAGAAGGGATGGAAGCTCAGGTTCTGCAGGGCTTATTCAGGCTCGCCCCATGGGGCAAGTGAGACTCCTACGAGAATTCTGGTGACTAAGAGTAGAAAGAGAGGCAAAATTACTGTTTTGCTAAACATGGGAATAAAACCAAAACCGAGTTCTCATTCTGTACGTTCTCAAAGTCAGTCATAAAAACGTGTTGGCAAATGTCACCTTCTGCCTGGCAGTAAGCACAAACTTCCAAGGGCCTGGAGGGATTTATAAACCCGTGGTGAATTTTGCCATTCTTTCAACACGGTCTGATCTTTGCAAACTCCTGGAGGTCATGATTGAACCAAGAGCAAGGCAAGGATATGGAATATTTTCCCCTTGTGTCCGCTTGCCTAAAACTGACTCCACAAGCCTTGGCACAATCCTGCTAAGGTCACTCTGTTTCCAAAAGCATCCGTGCTTGCATAGGCATCCTTGGATAAATAACAGTGTGCGCTGCACAAAAAGGAACCTCTTCTAAACTAGTGCTCAGGGTACCACTCATCTTAACCAACCATTTTTCCGCCCTGGGAGAGTACAAAGCTGGGCTGCCTTGACTGCAAGGGTTTGTTTTTCTGCCCCTTTATTCTATCCCAAAAGCACCGTGCGTTTGGCCGGTCGCCAGCTGAGCTGGGGCACAAGGGGGTGGTGGAACACCTTCACAAAGGGTCTTTTGTTACAGCTGGTTCAGGTATCAGTGACCTGCACTTAACAGAGGTGCCTCCCTTCAAGAGCATCGGGCTGGCACGAGTTGCATTAATGAAACAGCAAAAGTTAAACCTGTGGGAGGTGGCAAAGGATAAGCAAAGCCCGGGGACAGGCTCAAGAGTGGTGGCTGGGAGAGGATAAGCAGGAGGACAAAGAGGTGCTGCTGGGGGTTCAGGGCACGCCAGCTGTCTCAGGGATCTGTCAGAGACAGTGGATGCTCCTTGACCTTGACCTTGTTTATTTCTGCTAACAAACGAGTCAGACTCGTAGGAGATGCAGCACAGGCAGCAATTCCAGCCAGGATGGTGCTTGCCTTTGTTCTCGGAACATTAAGGATGGAAAAGCAGCTCCAGCTTTGTCACTTTGTCCTGTTTGAGCGAGCTCCAATTTCTTCCATGGCCTCCGAGATTATTGAGAAATTTCATATTATTAAACTTTCTTCAAGTGTTTCCTGTTAAATCCATCATCCCAACCCTAGGAGGCAAAAATGCAGGAGAGGATCTATCCTTAAACTCAACTGGGGAGCCGAGCTCTTCATTAAACCTAAAGAACTCTTCTCCAACCTCCACATCTTTGTGCTAAGGAGCTGGCCCAAGGCGGAGCTCGGGGGTGGGAGCAGGACAAGGCTCCAGGACCAGCTCCAAGGGGGTGGATGGATGGATGTGAGTCCGGATTTTTGCACCCAAGCTGCCACGGGAGAGATTTCTGTCGCCTTTGCCTAACCTGCGCGGGGAGCAGGCAGAGCTCCCAGAGACAGGGTAGAGCCTGAATCATCTCTCACATTTCCAGAGAAACCTCTCTCAGGGAGGGAAAGGGAAGCAAAAATAGTGGATTTCTTCCCTTCTGGCCCGTGAGATGGGAGAAGAAAATTGCTCAGTGGTCTCAGTACAGAAAAAAACTCCTCAGTGTTAAAAACTCCTGTCTTAACCCATCAGGCCAGATTTTCTGCAGAAAATCAACGAACACCCATGGAGAAAACAAGGACATGGCTGCAGACAGCAGCTCCAAGTGAGACAGGAGCAGAAGAAACCTTTATTTTGGCTGGAGAGCTAAATAACCCCAGGCTGGCACCTGGGGAATGTAACACTGACAGGGCTGGATCCTGATCAAGGGGCAGGTTGGGGATGGGGGCTATGGAGAAGCCCCCAGGAGGAGCCCCGGCGGTGGGGAGCAGGCAGGGCAGGCTCTGGGGTGGCGTGGGGGGCTCTGACAGTGTCCCCAAGGCTGGATGGGCCACCAGGTGGGATGTTTGACATCACCTGCACCGCTCCACAATGCCAGGCGGGCCGGGAGGGGTGTCCTGGCTGCTGCCTTGCCCAGCAGCGAGGTCTGGTCCACAAGTGGGTCAGCAATGGGAGGGCTGGTGTCCCCCAGGAGCAGCTGACCGGTGAGAACTCACCATGGAAAGCAGAAACGAAGCGCTGCCAAAGCTGATGCACCCAGCACCTCTCAGCTTAAACCCGCAAATTTTGAGACGTTTGAGGCACAGCAACTCTCTCCCTCTCGCTTTAAGGGATTTTTTACTTCCTGCCTCCCCAGGAGAGCATTCCCTGGGCTCGGAGCCCCTCCGTGCCTTGGCACCTCTGCGTGCTCCCGAACTGACTCATCCCTCAAACACACCTCGTTACATCACCACGGCCGGGAATAAAAACCCCCACCTCACACATGCACACGTTCCCCACCACCGCTCCCACCTTCGCAGGAGGAGATCCCTCGTTCCCTCCGCACGGGATTTAGCCTCCGCCACCAAATTCCTCTGCAGTTTTCCAGTTGCTCAGCTTACACTGCCTGGGCTCCTCGCCAGCCAGGCATCGCATCCCCCTCGCTGTCCACGCCGCTCCCTGCTTGCTTCCCGACATCCCAGATTCCCCATGAGCCCAGGGATGCAGCCCGGCCTCCCCGAACCACCTGCTCTGCCAAAATCCAGTTTTGCCTCCAATTAGAACGAAACCAAACGGCTTCAAGATTTCCCTGAAGGATGTTTTAAAGCCGGTTTCAAATACGATTCCCCAATTACCACACCATGAGCATTTCAGCATTGTTACAGTGGTTGCTATTTTTAGGTCTCTGAAAACAGACAGCAAAACGCTGGTGACATCAGCACTTGACAAGTGTCGACTTGTTTCACTACCAAATGGATGCTGCATGGGCTGGGAGAGGAAATAAAAATCTCAGAACAATGTAGAGCTTGAATGTGTGATAAGGTAAAGCTTATTGAATGTTGGGGCAGGGCTCCAGAGAGTGTCTGGAGGTCCAGAGAAAGCCTTGGAAATTCTGTTACTCAAACATCAATAGTGGTTGTAAAGCAGCTTGAAAGAGTGAGGGAAATATCGACCTAAGTGACACATCAACATTCTCTGAAATGGTTTTTCTTAAATGAAAAAAATTTCTCCCTAGTTTTTTGTTTAAGATTTGATTAAACCAATGCAAATTCTGACCAAAAAAAAAGCCATTAGGTGGAAAAATATATTAAATTCAGCCAGTGCTACCTAGCTTTTCCTCACTGTTTTATCCACCTCCCTCCACCACCCAGCAGCTTTGTCTTTGTGGGTAGCACCTTCAAGCCTCCCTTTCTGTTGCAGAATTTCCACATCATTTCAGCACTCCCCTGTTTCATGCCGTGGGTGAACATCCCTCCTGTGCTCCACAGGCACTTTTCACTCCAGCAAGGTGCTCAGGGCCCGGGTGAGTCCAGGCACCACCGTGCCAGGTTACACCTCCTGCACCCTCCCATCCCACTGGGTGTTTGCCGAGCTGAGAGTGCCCTCTGGGCTGGCTCAGGGCTCTATTTGGCCTTCTGGGATTTGTGCCATCTGGTAACTGGTCGGGGAAAGGGGCAGGGAACACCAGTCCTGCATCCCAGCATCGCTGCTGCTGTTTATGCATTCCTTTTGTTGGAGACCTGGCAACCAGCTTTTAATCTGAGCCTGGTGGGAATTAATTTTGGAGTAAGCTTTTGTATCGAACACTTCCCTGAGATGGAGCTGTATCGCGCTCCCTTCATCCGTTAATTTGCTAATTCCACCAAAAAACAAGAAGAACGTGCTTTTCTGACACCCAGCTTTCACAACGGATTACAGGGCTTCATTTGCTCGTGCAAACAAGTTATCTGGAGCCTGCTCTTGTTCTCGCTGGAGTCAGACACTGCTCATGACTTGGGTGTGCCTTAACTCGGACCCTGGGGTCTGGTCCGGGGATTGAGCCCGCTCCTGCTGGTTGCTGGAGCGCTTGCTAAAGGCAGAGGCCTGCCAGGATGCCATCCTTCCCCGCTCTCTGACATCAGAGCCTGCTGGAAAAAAAATGACTGTTGTGCCACAAATAGCATGATTGAGTCACTTTGCTACAGGATCAGCTCAGAGGAGGGGGAAGCAACTGGCAAGAAGGTGGCAGGAGAGGAGCGGGGATGTGGGATCTTGCTCGGGGGGAAGCAGGCAAACAAAGGAAAAGAAACAGGTATTGCCTCCTTTGGCCTTCTGCCATCAGGGCGACTCCATTTCATAAATTCTTCCACAAGACTCAAGACAAGACAAGAACAGGATTCAGAACACAGGGCGGACCTGTACGTCCCTTCCTGTCGGCAGGGCGAGCCTGGCTGCGCGTTTACAGAGAGGAGGGGAACACAGGTGAACATTCAGGGGGCTATTTTCGTTCTTGCTTACACCTGCTGCGTGTTTTTGAGTAGCATCACCGCTATTTGCACCTGGAAAACTGGACCTAGTACTCCTGTTTTCAGCAAAACTGCAGGTGCAGGAGTCAGCATAGAAAGCAGCCCGGAGGAAATCCTTTTCCATACCAGTGTGAGCAAAGCTAGAGGGACTTCAAGCATTCAGGGCACCTGGCTTGTACCCCCAGTGCTTTCAGCCCGCCACCCTGACCTGAGGTACAGCTGGGCAGCAGGAGCTGCCGTGGCTCAGAGCTTCCCTTTTGCAATTGCCATTTTCTCCAGGGGCAAGGGAGCAGCTTCCAGGAAAACCAGCCAAAAGTTAAGCCAATGCAGGCAGCTCTCACTGAGGCGCTGGAAATAGCGGGCAGACAGCTGTCATTTTCTTTCTTTTGGCCTGGGTGCAATCTTCCTCCTCTCTCCCGCTCGCACAGGTCATTCCAGGGAGCTGAGCTCCCTTCCCCTTGGGAGGGGAAGAGAAGGGAAAGGAAGGGACAATGCATGAGGAGCTGGCACAGCGTCCCAGCCCCAGCCAGCTCGAGTGCAAACCCTCCAAGGACTTCCTCTGCCTGTCACCAGTGCTGCCGGGTTCACAACACTCGTTCTTTGAGCTGACTAAATGGCAGCTGATAAAAATACACCGGCACTTGTACTTCTGCTGTGCAGGTGTGTGCAGAGCTTGCCCACCAGCCTGGGGGAGGCAGCTCTACGCTCAGGTGGGCTGGCTCAGCGGCAGCGAGCAGCCTGAGCTCAGCAGCACTCTTTGCCCCCTCCTTCCTGAATTTATACTCCCACCCGCCCCAAGTCAAAACATCTTCCAGCCTGGCCTTCACTCCTGTTTTAATACAATGAGAAAATCTGGGGGAGTCAGCTGTGGGACTGCTGCAGTCTTTCTGGTGGGTCGGCAAAGCCAGCTCGGGGCTCTCTGACGGTTTCAGCCAAAAAAACATTGCTGGCCCAAGGGAGAAAGATGGATTTACCTGCCCTGGGAAGGGAGAGGCACAACAGGGACAGGGTCACAAAGCTGGGTTTGTTGCACCTTTTGCTGTCTCCGGGCCTGGAGCAGGAGGCATCCATTAATTGAAAGGAAAAACCAGCACAGATGTGACCCCAGGGCTCTGCTGTAGGGAGAGCACAGGGCACAACCACCTTGCTGCCCTGGCAGGATGATGTTCTGGGCGGCCTCCTGCTTGGCCGTGCCTACACCCAGCCCTGCCCTCCCCAAAACAGCCCTGCTGCTCAGAGAGGTGTAAAATAATCCTACGAGTCACACTGTGCCACAAAAATACAGCACAGCACGAGAGCTCATACTGCAAATGGGTAGGGTAAAGGTCTCTCCTCCCCCTTTGCTGCACTGGGACATAAGCCCAGAGATGCTATCACAAATATTTGTGGAGGCAGGTCAAAAGAGCCAGCTGTGAATTTTGGTAATGGGAAAGGGAAAAAAAAACCCACAACAAAAATAAAAAACCCCTCACCAAACAAACCCAACAACTACAAAACAAGCAAACAAAACCAACAAAAAAACCCCAAAAAAGCAAAAAAAAAAAAAAAAAACCAACAAAAAAACCCACACCCAACCAAAAAAATACTAGGAATAAAGCAAACAAACACAGTGTTGGAAAAATTGTTGCCTGGATTTCAGCTACAGCATCCTGCAGCTGCGGATTTGCCTTTTAGCCCTCTGCCTCTCCATTCAACTTTATTACCTTCCCTGGCCCCTTCACATACCCAGATAGCACAGGGAGACCAACCTTTTCTCCCTCCACTTCACACAAGCACAGCAATTTCAAAGGCCTTGGACTCGCCTGTGTCAATTTGTTCCAGACACCACAAAAAGTGTCCTCGCTGAGGACCATTCTCCTACCAGATATCAATTTTCAAGCCTCAATCTTCTAGAATTATGCTAGTAAACAGACATTTTTTTTTTAACCGCACAAAAATCTATCTTGAACGCAAAAAAATTACTGAAGTGCTTTGACTCAAAAGGCTACAGAAATTCAGCCTTAGATACCGAAGTAACAAAGGCTCATCTCCATAGCCCGAACTTGCAGAAATTATAAGCAACTGAAAATGAGTGTTTCAAATGGAAGTGTTATGCAACGTGAATGACAGTGACCTGAAACGCCCAGAGCAGACTATTCCCCTCTCCAACATCCATCTATAGTAGCACAGGAAATGTTGGAGGCCTGAAAGAAACAGTCATTTCCAGCTTGGAGAAAGAACAGAGACACAAAACCCCGTAGCACTTGAGTATCTTTTGGGCCTTTGCCTCACCAGGATATTTTTGGAAACGGGAGAAGTTTAAATGAGGTGTCATTTCCGACAGCAACCCGTGAAAGCAAACCCTTGGACTCACCTCAGGCCATACAGGACGGTCCCGTCAGGATGGAGCCGAATCATGCGGTTCTTCACTGTCACCCCGTGCAGAAAGGACTTCTTGTCGTTCAGGAAGTAGGTGTCGGGCAGCCACAGCTGGTCAGCCACCCGGTTGTCCAGGGTCAGGTTGAGAGGAAGGTCGTTGTACGCCAGGCGTTTGTCCCGCCAGCTCTGCTGGAAGTACATGGTGATGGTGTAATCCTGGGAGAGAAACGGGCACACGTCAGCCTGGGGCCACTGCTGACACCTCTCCGAGTTCCTTGGCACCCAAATGTTTGTGTCCACGCCTCCAATGCTTGTCTTTTAGGTTTTTTTAAATTTTTTTTTTTTCTTTTTTTTGGAGGGGTGTGTGCCGTCATTTGTGCTGGGAAAACGGGAGCAAGCCCGAGATTTACAGGGGACAAAATGCCATTATGTGACTCTCATCAAGCAAAACTGCATCCCACTCCTGCTGTCCCAGCCTGCTGACAGCTTGCCTGCACAACCAGCAGCAGTTCAGGCTGAAGGGTGCCAACCAGCAGTGGCCACCCAGCAAACACTTCCAGGGCTGTTCTCCCACTGAAGTCACACAAAGGTGACATAAACACCATCCTCCCATGCCCAGGCACTGCTCGTTACCACCAGTTGGTAAAAGCCAATTTTGTTTTCAGCAGAAGCTGAGGCCATTCCAAAGGGCACAGGGAGAACCTCACCTCGAGGCCAAGGTTTCAAGGTCGAGCCAGGCCAGCCGTGACAAGCTCTCAGCACTTGCCTCGTTATAGGAGCTAAGTTGGGAGTTCATCGTGGCTCTCAGGAAGGGACATATGGGGAGGAAATCTGTTGTCAGTGGAGCATGATCCACTGGTAAAGGGGCAGTTCCCTGAAAAATTCCCCATAAATTCGGACATCAGGAGGAATTTCTTCATGGAAAGGGTTGTTAAATGTTGGAAGGGGCTGCCCAGGGAGGCGGTGGAGTCCCCATCCCTGGAAGCATCCACGGAGTGACTGGACGTGGCACTCAGTGCCATGGTCAGGATGGCAAAGCAGGGGTCAGTCACAGGTGGAACTCAGTCTTGGAGGTCTTTTCCAGCCTAAATAATCCTGTGATTCCCAAACCGTCCCCAGCTAGCACAAGGCTGTACACCTCTCCTGCTCCCCTCCTGTCTGACAGTGAAAAGCTGACACCTAAAACTGTTGCTAACACAAGGATTTTATAGAAGGGAGCGTGAGCTGCTTGGTGGCTGCAGCTCTGCAGAAACCACACTCATTGCTGGGCACGTCCAGGGGACATCCAGAGGCCTCGGATCAGCCTGTTCAGAGGCACAGTATGGTGCCACAGACTAGAAGAGCAATTTCTTCTTCTCAGGTAAACAAGCAGTACAGGAAGGAGCCTTGTACACACCAATGATGGGAAACATTCTCACAACAGGTCTTAAAAAGGCTGGGAGACAAGATTTTTGGGGTAAACCAAAATAGATAGCATTAAAATAATAGGGTGTTGATCAGGTAGTGGGCACAAGTCCTGTTTACAGTGACCTAACAGAAGTCAGAGATTTTTCCCCGAGTCCTTTAATAAGAAGCATTTTTGCAAATGATCTAGAACAGGTGGGATCACGGACACACTGTCACTTCCCAAGAGGTACCTACAGTGCCACAGGAATCCTCCTGACCCCATGGATGTGCAGGGTGAGAGTTTCTGCTTTGCAAACCCCTGGGGGCTGGTGAGGAGCTTGCTCATGCGCCAACATCTGGGCTGAGCACTGAGGCATCTGCCTGCCTGGCTTCTCCCACAGACTTCACTCAAAGCCAGGTTTAACACCTCTGAAAACAAGCTCAAATAATCCCACATCGCAGATAATGCCAGCTTTTGGGTATCTAACTATGATTCAGAAATCCAGACCCACATGCACATCTGAAGGGCCACGGAGTAACTCTGGGTGTACACCAGACACAGAGCTGCATCTGTCACTCTCCGGGCTGTCTTGAAAAGAACAAAAACACAGGGACAGCTTTTGGAGGTAGACCAATGATGGCTTTGCTTTTGAAAGGACTGTAAGCTCCTGCCTCAGAAGCCTAACAGTCCATGTCTCAGAGGCACAAACATCCTCCTTTTGGTCAGGACCCTGCAAAGGAAGATGCTGTCCCCAGAATCCCTCCCAGGGTGCTTGGGGCTGCACAGCAGGGAGAGCACGGAGGAGCAGAGCACCCAAATTCCTGATGCCTCTTACCCCTGCTGGTAACGGACTCATCCCCTGCCTGTGGGACACTTGGCTACAGAGGCATCATTTCCACTCCCCGCTTTGAGACCTCCACCCGCACATCTTGGCAAGCTGCTTCACTGACCTGCATTTTCCTGATCCTCGACAGAGCCCTGCAACACCTCACCCCTAACCAGGCCACCCTGCTGTCACTGCAGGCTCCTGCCAGCCTTCAAGCAGCAGCAGGCAAGAGGTGCCACTGATCTCCAGAGGACAGAAAAGGGCAAGCTGCTTACAAAGTGAACAGTGCACCTTCTAAACACATCCTCTCTATTCCCAGGACTGACAGGAACAAACTCAGAGCGGTGCAGAAAGAAAAGCCTACGCCCTAGCCATCAGCTCGATGATGTTCTTCAGGTGCAGCAGGGAAGAAAAGCCAGCCCAGCCCAGGGCTGAGCTCTGTTCTCCAACCTTCCCGGGTTTCTTGGCACAGCAGATTTCTTTGGGCAGCATCACAGAGGTGTCGAGCACTTGATAATCGTGGTTCATGCAGCACCTCAGGTTTCCCTCTGCCTCTCTCTCTGCTGATTCCTGTGCTCCACTTCTTGTTCTGCTGCTCCCATCGCAGTGTTGAACAGCAGGGAGGATTTCTGGGCAGAAGGAAGAGCAGGGCAGGTGTCCACCCTACAGAGGTCAGCCCTCCCTGGGAGGACAAATGCCACTGACATAGGACGGGCACAGAACCAAGCTATGGGGAAGAGGGATAGGGCAGGCGCAGACCAGGGGCTGGAGGCAGCACTGATACAGCCCCTACAGCAAGTGAGAGGGGCCAGGACCCAGGAGAACAAGCTGTGAGCTTGCCTTCCCCTTCACACCCCCTATCCTGGTCAGGCACTTATGAAGCGCCCATGTGCCACCCTAACATCACGTTCTGGCCAGGCTCCAGAGCTGCTGAGATCTTAATCACAGCCTTCCTTTGAGAGGCACATGCAGTAATGGCCCAGGGTGACAGCGTTTGCAGCAGCGGAATGGCCAGATGGAGCCAAGGCATGCAGTGGTTCAAAGGTTCAGGAGTCAGAAGTAATGAGCCTGATTCCCCTCCAAGTCTTGGATGACGACGCCTTTGTTGTGGGGTTTTATCTGTCACTGGGCTAATATGAGGCTTTCCCAAGCCTCCCACTAATCCATGACACTCACAGGCCTGCTGATGCCACAGATACTGCACAAGCTGGGTTTCCCAGAGTCACCAGCTGACAGCAAGTTGGCCAATTCACCAGGTTCAGCGAAGAACTCTGAATGCAAACGCACCTGGAGCCCACGCTTCCTTCCACCTCGCCACTGAGGCACTTTGGTGGGACAACACAGCTGGATTTCCCTGCTGCCTGTGCGAGGGGGAAGTGAGGGGTTTTCCCTCTGCACACACCCCCAGTAAGCAGAGTTCTCCACTGGTGCTGCTGGAGGAGCCAACGAGAGGTGCAGGCAAATCTGATTTTCCACCTGCCTCTAAACTGGCAGCCTAGACCCTCTCCACCCTGCACCTGTGCAGCTCCAGCAGCCACAAAAATGCTCCCAAATGATGGATCCCACTGGGTCTTTGTGGAGGACCATAATTTGCTCAGGCAGGGCCAGAGTCTGGCCATGGCCATCACAGATAGGGCAAGGATGGAGGAGCTTTGTGGGGAGCTCCCAGCTCACCCTGCCAAATTCACCTGCTGCACTGGGGTAGAAGGCAGGAGCCACGCTGGAGGGAGCACAGGTGTGCCAGACCACCCTGTGCAAGCTCCTGCTGCATCTGGTGCCTGCCACGGGAGGAGAGACGAGGCTGGAAGAAGGGAGGTACCACTCCTCACCAGAAACTCTGTGCAGGTTTCACTGCACTTTGGAAACCCTTCAGCATGAGCTTGGAATTTAGTTTTTAAAAAAAAACAAAGGCTGGGACAAGGCAAAGGGGGCTTTTGGAGGGTGGACATGACCAGAAATTGTGTTTTGCCGTTTGTTCTCCCTTTTTCCATCCCAAGGAAAAAGAAGCTGTGCAAAGATACCTGCAAACTCTCTCCAGAGAGAGTTTGCTACCAGAGCTCAACTGGCCATGTCAGCCTGCCCCGGCCCTGACCAGCATCCCACTGTGGGGAGGCTGAAAAGCCACAGTCAACAGCTCCGGCCAGGGGAAAGCTGTTTCAGCCCTGCTGAGGCTCCCTGACCTACGAACAACGTGCCCTGTGCTGAAAGGGCTTGTGTGTTCCAAAACAAGCCTCCTCTCCATCTCTGCCAGCCCAGCAGCGGCCAGACCCCTCGGGTTTGCCCCCGAGGTCTGGTACCCAGTGGCTCACAACCTGCACGGCTCCAGCACCACTCCCAGCCCTTTAACTCCCCTCAGCAGCATCCCTGAGCTGCCCTCCTGTCCCAGCTGTGTGTGGGATGGCTCTGGGCACCACAGCTCCCCTCCGGCCCCTCCCGGAGCTCGGGTGGCACCTGAGCCTGCTGGAAAGCTGGGAAGCTGCTGAGGCCGGCCGTCCCTGAGGGACCCTGCACACGCCTGGTTCGGTGTGCTCCGCTGAGCAGCTCCGTGCCAGCCCCCCCGGCGCCCCCGCTCCCAGGTTTTCCAAAGGTTTCCCAAAGGCTTTGCTCTCTTCCTCTCTCCTCCTTCCTGCTGCGTGAGGCGCACAAGGCAGAGGTGAGAGGTGGCAGACATGGTGCAGAGTTCATCCAAAGAGACACAAAAATGCTGCAAAAGGAAGAGATTACTTGGGGGGGCCCACGTGTTGGAATGATGGGGTGTCCTACCAGCTGCTGAGGACAGGGATGCTAAAATCCATCTCCAGATGAGAGGATTCTGGTAATTACAGCCTTTCCCAAAGCTCAGCTGAGACCCCAAAACCGAAGATGGTGTACACTGTGAACGGCTGGGATGTTGACACGGCAGGGGCATGAATGGAGGAAGGTATTTCCTGCAGAACCCCAGAGGCAACAAACTCAGCCAAGCATGCACAGGGATTCCCCAGACTCTCAGAGGACAGGTCAGAGAAGTCTAAGGGAACAGCAGCTGAGGCACAGCAAGAAGGGAAATAAGCTGGCACTATTGGTATGAATTCAAGAATGAATTTCCACTGGCTCATATTCCAAACACCTTTATTTAACATCTATCCTATAAGCTGCTTCTCCTCCTCCACCTCACAGAGCCCCTTTTGGGAGTGCAGCGCTCCTTAGGAAGCAAACCTGGACTGGCCCTGGACCCCTCCCCACTTGTGCTGGCTCAGTACAGCCTGGGAGCAGAAATGAACCCACTGTCCCACGAGACCAAAGCTGCCTCTTGGCGAAGCGGTCCCAGGTCAGGACGCCAGATGTGAGCATAGGAACAAACACACTCGTGCAGAGGAAGACAAAGTTTGGGGGGGCCAAGGCAGTGAGAGGACTTGTGAATCCAGGGAAGGGGACTAATACAGGAGAGGAGCCTCTCGTGCTGTGGGGAGCACAGGCTGGCTGCTGCTGAAGCAGTAACAGGCTGGAGGGCAGCAGGAAGCCGAAGCTTGGAGGCAGCAGGTATTACCCGAACCCACCACAACTCAGTGAGGACACAGAACAGCTGGTTGTGGGCCAGCCACGGCCACTGAATGGTGTGCAGGGATGTGCCCAGACCACCAAGGGACACAGCACTTCGGGGAGTCAGCTCAGGGTGGGAACCTGAACTCCCTTGGCTACAGCAAGGGGTGGAGCAGGAGCAGTTAAGGCACCACAGGGCATCATGTGTCCCTTCCTGTCACTGCAGTGAGAGGAGGGATACCAAATTAAGGAGCCCCTCTTCTCCTGCAGTCTTGGTCAGCACGCAGGACACAAACATGGTCTGGGTCCCAAGTGGAGTTCTACAAATGTGTTTGTGCTGGTTTTGGAGACGCAGGTGTACTGTGTCAGACCAAAAGGCTTTGTACGGTCAGAGCCGGTCTTCTCCACCAGGAAAGAGAATAGCAGGGAAGAGAATAAGTAAAATAGGGTCTTTGTTGTGATACTTAATTCTGCAGCTGTTTGAGACTTAAGGATGTCCTCACTCAGAGCTGGTACCTTCTTAATTGAAGATACTCAGTTTCTCTTACGAGAGCTTATCTTATTTCTCAGAATATTCAGCCTTAGGCATCCGCAGTCTTGTGGCTGTGAGTTCCACAGCTGAGTTCTTCACTATCTGCACTTTGAAACAGGTACAAATCAGGTTTGCTCTTTTCCAACTCCCCGTAGTGCTTGTATTAGGCCAGTAAACAACCACAACCTTGTGCTCCCAGGCTCAGAGGGTCCCACCTCCTTTTAGACACTTCAGGGTTACTCATCAGAGCACAAATTACTACAAACACTCCCAGAAGTAGTTGAGAGGCTCTGATAGAGGCTGATGGAGGCAGCAAGGCAAGGAGAACTGTTGCACGGGTTAGGCACAGAGCAGAGCTGTAGGATGGCAGTGTCTGACGTTCAGCAATGGGTTGTTGCACAAGAATAGACTGAAGGCAAGGCAATGGAAATAACTTTCCACAGATCTGGTGCAATTAGATGTTACAAAAGCATGAAGTCAGGAGCATAAGACTATTTTGGAAGGTCTAAGCATTAATATGGAAAATAAATTCAAGCTGTTGCAGAAAGGAACTCTCAGGAAAGAATAGCTCAAGGATGCTGAGCCTGCTGCTGCAAGGCTCCATCTTCCAACTGCTTCCATATTTGAACAGAACTCCCAAGCAGCTGCTCCCTAAACCCCCAGCACAGCTCCTAAGAGACACAGGTCATGGGCAGGCTGAGTCAGATCATTTTCCTTCGTGCTGTGACCTGGAGAACCCTCGGCACTGAGCTGGACCAGAGCCAGAAGTGTGCAGGCTCGTTAGGGGCTCCACTAGACTCGGGCACCAGGATCAGAAACTGAAAGAAAAATGTGTGTGAAAAGGTCAAATGTTTGCCCAGAATACAGCACTTCTGGCACCGTGGGCGTTGCCAGAAGTCCAGAAGCCTGTGCCTGGTCCATTTCCGTGGACGACAAATGAGCTGGATACCTTTCAGTGAGGCTTTGAAAGGGAAGGTGACTATTGCAGGCTGTTTCACCAAGCACTTGTACGGTACTGGGAGCAATAGCTTCTGCAGGGGAGAGAAAGCACTGCTCTTCTGCTGCTGCAGGGCTCTGGGCATGAGGGATAAAGGAGGTTTTGCAACTCACCTCTAGCTCTGGCTGTACCACTTGACTTTTTCCCCCCCTGACTTTGATAAAGAACCTCCTTTTGGAGAAGCAACCAAATAAAAGTCCTCCCCTATAGAAGCAAATGACATATGGTCTCCTTGTCCAAGATCACAAAAGAACATTAGGAAAGCCAAGATGCTCCAGAAAGAGGGAGAAAAATGGAACATCTGACTTAGTGAAAACCAAGCTGCCACTGCCAGAGACTAATGAACAGTTTGCTGGCTTCAACTTCTTTGATGATTAAACACCAGCTCCTGTTCCTGTCATTCTTGGGAAAGAAATTAAAGGACAAAGTAGTCCTCAAGTAGGTTTCACTTGAAGGAGGGGATAGGAGAAATAAGAGGAATTGTTTTGAAGGGGAGAAGACAGGATCTGCCTGCAGTCAGTTGCACGGAATTGGAACAGTGTAAAATGGAATGTACAGGAAGGACAGAGCACAATGGCCACAGTCCTTCCTCAGCGAGCTCGCCAAAGAGCACAACTTTGCCCTCACAGGGGACTGTCCATCTCCAAACAGGTAAATCAAGGCATCCCAGACCTCAACGTGCACCACCTCACTGCTGTAAGTAACTACCTGCCAGCAGCCTTTGCAGCCCTGAGGCAGCACAGAGTCTGGTCAGACTCTCACCTTCGCTTGAGGCAGGAGGCAGCAGCTTTTGTACTTACTGTACTTTCCATGGGGAGAGCATCCTGCCAAAATGCTGCTTTTAATTTCTGTTTTGGTGCAAGTGCCAGTGCCCAGCTTACAAGTCTGAAGTTCTGCATGACAGCTGTTATACACAAAGTGACAAATAACTTCAGATACTGCCCTTCTCTCTAGACTTGAGCTTAGCAGGTAGGAAAGAGACAATCTTTTTCCACTCTCCTTCTTTTTGAAAAGCCAGATGTCAGCATTGGCTTGGGAATCAGGAAGAGCACTCTTCCAGCAGTGCAAGGAAGGGTTGGCTTCTAGGATATACTCCGTGCCCTTCTGTGCTGCAGGTCTGTGTGCTCTTGAACTCATTTTCTTCAGGACCGGAGAAGTACTTTGCATGGATATGTTCCCTTCACTAATCTGATCTACTTTTGTAGTAATTTGCATGTGTTTAATTGCTGAATGCATGACCAGAAACTGGGACAGGTGTCGGCAATATCCTCAACAACTCAGGGTGTGCGGGGAAAGGGTGGCTTGGTTGCCCTATTTCTCTCCTGCCTGGCCCTATCCCTGCAGCACCTGGAGCGGTGCTGGCCCTGCAGGTGTCGGGTAGAGGACATAGCCGGGTCCTGAGCCAAAGGGATCCGCTGTGACAAAGCCTTCAGAGTCCTGAGCCTGAACCTCAGTGCCCTGTCTGAGCAGGAGGCAGCACCACGTGTCACCTGCTGAGCAGCCCCAGTCCTGCTGGAAGCAGAGGTCAAGGGGAAAGAGCCAGAACTGGTGGGCACAGGGACGAGTATCACCTGGCTCTGTGAGCACAGGCAAAGCAGCAACCTTGCTCAGAGTTACAGGCAGCAATCCCAAAATCACCACCTGCAGCACAACATCGTCCTCAGGCAAGCGCTTTGAAAGCAGCGCCAGGCACTTTCTGTCCCTGGGCCATGAAATCTGTGAGCTGGTGCACACCATTCCTGCTCTCCTCACTCTGTCCCCCGTGTGCCAGCAGCCAGGCAGAACCCAGAGCCCTTCCTACCCCCAGCTGTCCTGGTTCTGCACCGCCAATAGCTCGCTCTCAAAACCCACCCCAACCTCAGGTACTGTCCTTTCCAGGGAGTAGCCGCCTAACGAGGATGGGTCAAACACATTTTTGTTTCCTGTAGTTTCCCATGGCAAACCAGCACAGCAGGGCAAGCTTTGGCCAGACACCCACCTAAGGGCAGAGAAGCAAGGCCATCCGTGAAGTTCAGGAAAGGCAGTACATGGATTTGACCATTTTTGGGGCAGAATGGGATGCTGTTATAGGATCTTCTAGTCCTAGATAGGCTGGGAGCTGGTAGGGAACTCACATTTATGTTTTGCTAGAGCATCAGATGTCTCCAAATGGCTGCTCCAAGCCTTCCCAAAACCCTTCTCTGCCTTACCATATTTACTTAGGGCAAAATCTTAGCCCCTTTTGTAAACTCAGCCTCTCCCTAGGTGTGCCCAAGGCCACCCCTTCCCACAGCGTGGGACACACAAGCACCAATGCCCTGTCTCTGTGGAGGCTCGGAGAAGGATTATGACCAGGCATTGCAGAGCTGGGAAAGGGAGTCCAAGGGCTCGCTTTTATTACAAGATGCTTTTTGGTGTGAAATGCTGGGGGGTTTAAAACAGATTGTGCTGACCCACCACAGAAAAACTGCTGCTTTCCAAGGCCATCTTCACCTTCCACTGCTGGCCTGCACTAACCCAGCCCTCCACCCCACTGCCTTCCACAGTGCTGGTGCTGCACCCCACCTCTCTCCTCCCCTTTCCCACCCAGCTTCTCCCACCTCCCCTTCCCTCACCCTCCTGGCACTGCCCTTCCTGCCTCACAGCCTGCGCTGCCAGTGTCCTGCTGTACACACATATTAGCATATCTAATATACAGCCACGAAAGCTCAAAAATGCTTTTAATAATCACTTTGTATTTAATTAAACATGCAACAACCAGCCTATTAGAGTAAATTAAATCTGAGTGAGACGTTTGAGCAGTGACTAGTGAAGATATCGGTTTCTAAAGCTCTCAGAAGGACGGAGGAAGAAAACTGAATTATGTCAAGGGAAAGTTGATGCTGGAAGATGAGTGATGCTTCCTAAACCTTTCCTCCACATCTCTGGGCAAGTGCTAAGTGTGTAAACACAGAAATTATTTTTTCCTCCCTGAGGAAAAAAATTAGAGTTTCTAATTCCCTGTGCAGTCAAGACCACCAGAACAGATTGGGGCTGCAGAGGTAGGGATTAATGTTATAAACAAAGCAATATTATTACTTTACATGGCAAAATAAAATGCTCCATATCCAGCTCTGAGCATTGAAGCCATGAGACTCTGCAAGGATATCAAGGCACGCAGGGCTTTAAAGACACTGTTTTTAACTTAGGGAAGGAGGGTTTCCTGCCTCAGGTTCTGAAAATTGCCAGAAAGACGTCATTTCCCAGGAGTTAGCCAGAGGCAAACAAATCCTTTAAATCATTTAAGACAACTAGCACCTCCTGGGTGAAACTAACACCTCAGCTAGGCTGGCACACATTGGCTTGACCAAAAACTTAGAATGGTGTTTGTTTCCTGTAGAAAGCAAAGTCTGATCGCACAGGAAGGATGACTGGGAGCAAGCAGAGTGGATGGTGAAGAGCAGAATGTATTTCTGGCAGGGGGGTTCAGTTAGGCCAGGCATGGTCTCCTCAGCACAGAGGATGGCAGCCCTGGGGATGGAAAAACAAGGCCTTTGCTTTTCAACAGGCCCAAGCAAATGGGATGCAAACCATTTCACTTGTAAACCCTCAGACTCCTGCACCCAGAGACCCAGTTCTGTATCTGGGGTGATTTTCTGCATGTGGATATCTGCACAGCTGGACCTGTGGCCCCTCAGGTGGCAAGCCCAGTGAGAGGGAGTGTTGTTGGACAAAAGGGCCAGCAATCAGCTTTGTCAGCTGTAGTGTGGACAGAGCACTGCCCGGCCATGCTGGGACAGCAAGAAAGGGCAGGGGTATCAGTGGATCTGTTCTAGGAAAGGATTTCTGCTGTCAAGGTTCCTGAAAGCAGCAATGGTGATGGACTGATGACGGATACCTCCACCTCCACCCATGGGTTGGTCTGCCCGTGGTTATTCCGGGCTCAAGCCAAGGGAACCAGCCCAGGCTGAGGCCAGCAGTGGTGCCCACCATACGGACCCCGCTGCCCCTCTCCCACTGCATCCACCCAAACCCTGGCTGTGGGATCACAGACCTGACAGTGCTGATAGCACTGAGAACAGCATTCACACTGCAGCTGTACCAAACACTCCTGATTCTGCTGAACAAGTCAAGCTTCTTACAGGATGCATGAAGGGGAAAAAAAAAAAAAAAAAAGAGGTTTCAGCAGGCTGTGGAGGTCCAGAAGCAGAGCAGACTTTGCCTTCACAGCCAGCTGGATGGGGAGAACAAGCTGCAGTCCCTGTCCACGCTGAGTGAGTGCTCGCTGCAGCACCAGGACCAACAGTCCTGGAGCCAAGGAGCTCTATTTGCAGAGCTGGCAGGGAGCCCACATGAGCTCAGTAAATAAAGTATCCAGATAATAAAAATACCCAAAAGCACTGTTTAATTTTTTTTCTGAGGGATCTGAGACAGAGGGAAGCGTAGGGCAAACCCAGCCCTCCAGAAGAGTGGAACACAGAGCCTGAAAGGTCTGATGGCTCACAGCTGGTACAGCTAAATACCTGACACTCTTTTTTGGGGGTAACAGCTGGGACTCGGGATAACAAGGCTCAGACAGGAACTTCTGTACTGTAAAACCTCAAGTCTCCTGCAATCCTAGCTACAAACCCTTGATGAACAAAAGGGTCAATGCTTTTTTTTGTATCAGTGAGCCAGGAAAGCATCAAAGGAGGTGGTCAGGGCCATACAAGCCACAGGCTGCCTTCCCCTGCAGTCACTCTGAAGTTACAGGAGACACTGGGGCAGCAGGGTGCTGCAAGAGGGAAAAAGAGATGAGATCCAACCTGTAAGTAGTGAGCATGTTTTGGGTTTGCTTCCCTCTTCACCAGAGCCTCAGATGGGAGCTCAGCACACCCTGGAAAATGCAGGCAAGGATGTATGAGATGGCATGCTCAGCCTGGTGACCCAGCACAGCCTGGCACAGGCAGCAGGAGAGCAGCTCTGCACACCTGGCAAGCAGTGATGTGGAAGGGGCCAGTGAATCTTGCCTTTTACTCCCTCCTCTGCCATTTTTTCCTGGCTGGGGCTGGCCTGAGATTCTGTTTGTGCCAGGGCAGCAGGGACTACCCGCAGCTCATCCCACATGCACGCACGCTCTCCTTCCCCAAAACGATCCCTCCATCTGAGTAGAGGACCTTTCTGGCTCTCCAAACAGCTCAGCAGATCCTCTTCCTTCTACCATCCCTTTTCCTTGAATGTTCCTTTTTCTCTGTAGCCTAGCAACTCAGCACAGACTCAGAATATTAACAGCTCCTGTCCCCACACACGATCTTCTCCAGAGGCCCGAAAAATGTGATAGCAGAGAGGCTGAGAGGGGTAGGAGCAAACATGAGAGATGTGGGGAGTGTGCAGAGAGCCTCTCCCAGCATTCAGAAGCAGCAGAGCCATTCAGCTGTCAGATCTGCCACCTTCACTTAACATGTACATAACATACAGAGCTATTTATAGCCCCATTTATTTACATATTCAAATAGCAGCACGACACGCAAGCACTTGTATTTGGATTTAGGTTCTATATTGAGGTACTGGCACTCTGGCACAAAATACATTCTCTGTTGCTGGGTGCTTTAAATGTATATATGACAGGATGTCAGAAGGTCAGATTCTCAAGGTCTAATTTGGTTTTCAATCAAATCAGATGAAGCTTTCACTTGGGGGGAAAGATACTTTAGCATTCTGCAGTAATCCTCTCCAGTGCTGCAACATTGCTATTGAAACAGGTGGCAGTTTGGAACATTGCTCTCAAATACAGCCAGCTTTTTAATGCATATATGTAAAAAAAATATATATATAGGCTGTGAGAGTTTTGCCCATGTAAAAACATGAATAAAAATTTAAGCGGGGTGGGGTGTGGGGGGGAATTATCCCTGGCAGTTTTCTGCAGTAGGAATTCTAACTACTACAGGAATGCTGGGGTGCAAGCTGAAGTGGTTCATACCAGCACCATACAACACTGACATGTTCAGAGCTAAAGATAACTCGGCTGATACAGGAACAGATGGAGCACTGCAATGCATAGCCCCGTTCAGCTGAAAGCACGCCGCAAACCATCCAGCCACAGCCTCTCCTCCTCCCCAACACGACTCCTCTCCCGGCGTGGGGTGGAGTCACCTCCCAAGTGCACAGCGAACTCGGCCTTTTCTGGGAGCGCACCGAAACGGCCCCGGTTTGGGAAACTGCCTAGTGAGCAAAACATGTGAACTCTGGTCCTGAGCACCGGAGCAGGGTTGACTCAGCCCTCCCGAGGCTTGAACTCGTGCTGGAGGACTCGCAGAGCTGCCCCTCAGGAGAGCAGCACCGTGGAAAGAGGCACAGTGGGGCATCGCTTGCAATGAGCGTTGCCACCGGGTTTTATTGGTGCTGCAAACCCCAAGGTCTGGGCTGGGAATCGGCCAGGTCAGCCCACAGCTTCCCCATAACCCAGAACCTCCCATTGTGCAGACAAAGAGCATTCTGCAAACTCTCCCATCAAGATATCAGGTGAATGCTGAAAGATCCCCAGGAAGAAACAAGCAGAGTAGAATAGGAAGTTTCAGGGGTACGAGAGCATCCTTCCCTCATCCAGCACTTCGGTCTTTCCTCAACTGAGAGCTTGCTCCAGCAAGGTTCCCACGGTTCACCTCCTACTCATGGCAAAGTCATGCCATTTGGCCAACAAAAATATTCATTCAAGGTCATCATTAATGTTGAAAAAGTCAGAGCCCATCAGCACAAGCACAGGGGACCCCTTTTTGGGGAAGCAATGGAGCTGTCCCCTCACGTGAGGGGAACCTCAGGCTGCTCCCTGCTCCACAGGCACCGAGTCCTCGAGGCCTCTGCCTCCAAAGGAATTCCTGGGGCTTTGTGCAGCTCCAGCTTCCAGCTGGCCACAGCATTCGGAGAGACTGCGTGGTGATCTTTGGCTTGTTACTTAGCAACTGGACTCTAAGTAGTGGTGAATTTACTGGGCTGTCACTGCAGTCAAAGCAGTACCAGGACCAAGGGCACAGGGAGAGTTCTGTCATGGGAATGGGATAACTTGTGAAGTATTATGGAAGGCAGGCAAGATTTTTCCCTTCTACAAGTTGCCATAAATGCTGTAAATACTGACATATGAGTCACACTGACCTATTTTCTAGCATTTAAGCCAGGACAATCTCTTTGCAACTGATTTCAGAAGCAATGAATGGGGAGCACTTCAGGCCCCTTCACGAGCTCGCTTTATTCTTGACTATTTTATGCAACTCCTTGTGGAAGAACCATCCCCGTCTTTCAGGCAGACAGGGGACCGCTCCTTGTTTAAACTTGAGCACCCAATCCCCCCACCACCACCCTGCAGAGCACCCCTGAGGCCAGATGCTTTCCTTGTCCTCACACACCACCTCAGTCCAAGGGGTCTTTCAGCAGGAATTCTGTTAAAGAAAGGCATCGTGTCATGTGAGCAGGTATCCACACCTGATGCTTGACTTTTTAGGCAGCATCGGTGCTGGTGAGAACCACCCTAAACCTCAGCACTCACAGGATATCGCTGCTGCAAGGATGAAAAAAAAATCCTAACCACAAATCTAATGTGGTGAGGTGGGTCCCTGACATCAGCTTTGGGTGTTTCTAGAGCTCAGTGGATTTCTACTCCTGCCCTCTCTCCAGACGAGCCACAGAGCAGGCAGTGGTGCCTCCTGCATGCAAACAAGAGCATCTCAAAGCTGCCAAGTCCAGAGTGGTTTTGAAGTTGCTCTCCACCCTGCCACAGCCATCTTTTATTCCTCCAAACTCCCCTCTCGCAGCAGGAAAAAGCATCAATGCGCTGCTGCTTTCCCTCAGCCAGCCAAGCGGTGGTGTGCGTCCTGCTTCCTCCTGGAGAAGCCAAGCGAGCGGGTCCCCAGGGTGGCTGTGTGGCCGATGGCAGCGTGCACACGGACCTTGGCCTCCCTGGTAACTCCCCCTCCTCAGGAAAATGCCGTTTCACGTGTACGGAACCAGCGCTGTTTGACTGCCAGGCGTCCCGTGCTCTGCAGCCCCGTGCCCCAGGAGCTGAAGTGACCCCAGCACTTGCCAGCCCTGAAGAAACCTTTCGCCCCAGCTGCCCGTTGCAATGCCCTGGTTTAGATCACAGCAGACAGAAGCCCCTCGTGTATAAAAAAAGCACATAATCCCCACCCGCCCATGCCCGTAGGGTTACCTCACCCCAAGTCAGAGCTCTACCACCCTTACCATGAGTAGATCAAGACTCACAGAATTATCAGGGCTGGAAAAGACCTCCAAGGTCATCAAGTCCAGCCTTTGACCAAATACCCCCATGGCCATTAAACCGTATCACAAAATGCCACATCTGCTTGGTTTTTGAGCACTGCCAGGGATGGTGACTTTACCACTTCCTTGGGGAGCCTGTTCAAATTCTCAACCACTCATTCAGTGAAGAAATTTTTCCTGATATCCAACATGAATCCGCCCTGAATCCTTCTCCATCACCAAGGCCTCAAAGCACCCTCTGTTACCTACAACACTTCCATCCCAGGAGCCTCCAGCAATCCATCAGGACTATATCCCCTGCAGCACCATGACAGGGCACCATCTGCAGCTCAGCACCCAAGCTGCCTCCCAGTTTTCCCATATTTTGGCAGCCCTAAATATTCAGCAGCCTCGAATAGCAAGATGTAATGGGTACACGCACACAGAGTTTAGATACCACAGTGTCACAGGGCTGGGGATACCCAGGGCTACAGAGAAACATTTGCAGCACTGGAGTGTCATGCCACGCTTGTATCTCACAGCATATAACTCCAGAAAACTCTGACTGTGGGATTTAAATGCTTTAACCTCTGCTTTTTAAAAGCATTTGGATACCCAACGACATAGAGGCTGATGGAGAACTATCTGTATGTTGTTTCTCCACTGAAAAGAGACAGCAACAAAACAGAACATTTTCAATTAAGAATATGGAAAACATTGATACATTTGAAGAGCATAGATGGTGCTAAAAAGCACAGAATAATAGTTGAATTTTCTTCTTAAAAGTCTTGTTTTTTAAAGCTCAAAACATCTCCACCAATGGAAAATCCTTTTCAAGGGCACATTGCAGCAAAGTCAGGTTTGTCCAGTATTGCAGGTGTACATATATTCCAGTGAGAACTGCAGAGCCTGCTCAGGGACAGATTCCACCACAAAGTCTGTTTCAAACACGCCTAAAAGATGGAAAATTTAATGTAGTGAGAAGAGTGATGCCCCACTGATGATGGCATAACAGGCTGTAGGATGAACTGTCCTGGTCGAGAACACCCTTACACAAAACCTGGTCCACTGCATCTTGGGTTAAAAGCCAATTTAAAACCCTTGCAGCTCATGGTTGCCTTGAGACACGCTTTACATCTCTCTTGAACAGGGAAATCTGCCAAACCAGACAGCTTGTTTTTCAAGCAAGCTTCGAGAAGTTGGGAAATAACAGACACGATGCTTCCTGCCATAACCTCCAAAAGATCCAGCGCAGCGTGCCAGCGCCAGAGCAGTCTCTCCAACAAGGCACAGCCTGGCAGCAGGGCACACAGGGCTGGGGAGCAACGAGGCATTGGAAGAGGTTGCCCAGAGAAGCTGTGGCTGCCCCTGGATCCCTGGAAGTGTCCAAGGCCAGGTTGGACGGGGCTTGGAGCAGCCTGGGATGGTGGGAGGTGTCCCTGCCCATGGAATCAGGTGAGCTTTAAATCCCATCCAGCCCAGACCATTCTGTGATTCTCTAAAGCAAAGCATCAGGGTCAGCTTTGCCAAGCATCCTGCCCCAACCCCTGACCCATCCCCACTGCAGGCTGTCCCCCAGCAAAAGGAACTGGCAATCCCACAGGCATCCTCCCTGTCACACCCCGATTCCTGCAAACCTTTCTATCCGCAAGCCTCGTTTCTTGCACTGGCCCTCTGCAACAATCCTCTTGTAACTTTTCAACTTGTCACCAGGTTTATAAAACTTTAAAGCTGGTGCTATAACAAACTGAAATGATGTTATTGCAGATGTAGGAGAGCATCTTGGGATGAATAAATTATAGGAGCCACAAAGAAATCATGACTATAATGGCTGGATGCTCCGAGCTGTCTACGGTGTGCAGACACAGGAGGGAGCAGGTTTAGGACTGCACAGATCACGGGGCAGGAAAATTGAAGCGTTATGAAGGGTAACCTCCTCTTATTTCAAAAGCACACAAAACTTCTGGTAGTTTTCCTTATTGAAATAGTTCATTAATGCTTCAAGGGAGTCTGAGCTGTCTGGTGCTAGAAAAATGTGTCCCCAGAGATTGCCTAGAGAGGGAAAAGGCAACGTTGGAAGGATTAGTCCTTCTCTAGTCCCACCATGCAGGAATATACCGCACATCCCAAACAGGCCAGTCCTCAGCTGGCTGCTGAAAGGACATCCAGGAGGGGGGGAAGACTTGCAGCTCTTTCTGAAGCCAGGGGTACTGGCCACCATCAGAACTGCACCACCAGGGCAACTTGGCTGAACCAGACCCTTCAGGTGAGTGACTACGGGCAGCGTTCAGGCCACGTAGCACAAGGACAGACACCCACAGGCTGCCCCAGCTGAGCGTGACATGAGCTCCACACTAGCAGAGCTCTTCGTTCCCCAGCTCAGAAACGCTGCTGGACTCCTCAGTAACCCGGTACCACACCAAGAGTTCTGCCCACGTCACTGCCCCAGTGCCCCTGCACACCAACAGGAGCCCATGAACACCTGCAGGTTGTTCCCTGCTCACTGCAACCCAACCACCTGTAGCCAAAAGGCATTTCCCAGGTCACCTCAAAGGAGGTGGGCTGGGTGAGTTACCCAGCAGATACCATCCTTCTGTCTTTTATGGGTCATCTCAGCTACTCAACAGCAGTAGGGAAACATTCCTCCCTTCGTCCTGCCTTCAAATCCCCAACTTGCAAATTTCTACAGGAGATGAAAAGACTCCAGCGAGGCCTTTCATCTTCCTGGATCAGCACTTCCCGGAGGGTCTGCCACTCAGATGTGCCCTCCCCAATACCTATCCGGCCTGGCCCCTGGCATCCTTCCCCAGACATTCCAATTGATGTCACTGATCTTGGCTCAGCAAATAATCCTTCTAATCACTGACAAGAACAGAGGCTGCAGCTCAGCGCTGCTCAGCCATGCCAAGGGGAGTACACAGCAACAAAGCATCACTCCAGAAAGTGAGCTTGAAAATATGGCTGACCACACACAGGCAGCAGCTGCCATGAACCAGGAGGTGACACTTTTTAAAACAAGGGCTGTAGTTTCAGCCTCTCGTCACTGGGAGATGGTTACCACCGTACCTATGAACACCCCAGAGCCTGGCATGAGTCTGCCGTGGCACAGGATCTGGGCACGGCCCTCAGGGAGGTGGAGGTGCATCAGCTTTGGGTGTCAGAACACCCATGGCATCTACAGGCAGCTGCAAAGCATTCTGTGTGTCGGAGCGTCTGGGAACGCCCAGCATAAAGACATTACTGTGCTGCCTTCTCAGAGAGCCCTGTGTCCTCCAGGACTGATATGTCACCACGTCTTCGTTTTGGGAACACGGTTCCCACGGGAGCGAGGGCAAGGAGTGCTCATGGACGGAGCCGGATCGCTCCACAGCACCACAACCAGCTGGACTCCTACGGAAAACAACTTTTGGAAGCATGCAATGCCTGGTCACTGACAGCACTTGTTCCCCACCACCACGCAGCCAGCAGGCGCCAGGAGTCCCAGGGAAAGGCCTGGGAGAGCCGGGGGCTCTCCTCAGCCTGCCCGGTCCCAGCACCAGGGCCATTGTTCCCAAAAGGATGTCTGAGGATTAATTAATTATCCTACAAGGGGCAGTAAGTAATAACACTCCTTGTGGAACAATAGAAGCTATTTGGTCGCCATGACAACCCAGCTTCACTTGTGTGCCTTTAATTTATTCATTGCACAGTTCCTTTCCCAAGCACACAAGATGCCAAAAAAAATGCCTTGTTTTTCTTGCCAGTATCCATGTCCAGAGCAGGGGTAAAACACAGCCCTTTCCCCGGGGCATCTGTCACACAGAAGAACGATGCACATAAAATCCCTTCAGCCTGGAAACTTACATCACATGAGAACTCTTCTGCTCCCTAAATGTTTGTTCTTTAAGATGATTCCGATTTTTAACCCCTTTTTGAAGCTGCCTCACCGTGGTGCTGAGAGATCTTGATCCTGAATAAATTCTCACCCACAGCCACCTCATCTCCCATCCCCAAACCTTTCCACACCCTCTCCCCCTGCCCAAATACACGTAGGAAAGATGGTCTGGAGATTATTCTTGTCAAACAGAGAGCCAGGAGGGATAATCAAAACCCCAGAAGTGACATTACTTCTCATCCACAGTGGCATGGACAGTGATGCCCAGCTTGACCACAGCCCTGCCACCTCCATCAAAACACTCCACGTCCATCACCATGCTGCTCAGATTCCGCAGGATCCAGAGCAGCACGTGGATGAAGGTCTATACCAGGAAATCTGTGCATCACAGAGGGATTGTTGTTGCTGTTTCTCCCACAGTTGTGTGGCAGAGGGAAGCAGGGGCTCACCAGAGAGGGGAGAGCACCACGTTTACGTGGCAAGGGTTGGGAAGTGCTGCTGGGAGAATGGCCACTGCGTGCCTGGCCACAGCTGCTCACACCTGCTGGACAAAGCAGGTGAGCAGCCCCTTCAGTCCATGGACACCTCTCCAGCAGGAGCTTCATCCTGCATCAGCCTCTGCAGGGCTCAGCTGCCCTCATTGAATGGTTTGGGTTGGAAAGGACACGAGAGATCATCTTGTTCCAGCCCCCTGCCATGAGCAGGGACACCTTCCACCAGACCAGGCTGCTCAGAGCTCCACCAGCCTGGCCTTGGACACTTCCAGGGATCCAGGGGCAGCCACAGCTTCTCTGGGCAACCTGTGCCAGGGCCTCATCACCCTCACAGGGAAGAATTTTCTCCTAAGATGCAGTGTGAACCTACTCTCAGTCTGAATCCGTTCCTCCTTGCCCTGTCACTCCAGGTCCTTATAAAAGTCTCTCTCCACCTTTCTTGTAGGCTCCCTTCAGGAATGGGAAGGCCAGCCCTAAGCTGGCTTTTTTCCAGGCTGAACAACCCCAATTCTCTCAGCCTTTCCTCCCAGTAGAGCTGCTCCATCCCTCTGATCATCTTGGACTCTCTCCAACAGGTTCCTGTCCTTCCTGTGCCGCAGCAGACCTGCTCAGGCTCACGGGGGCCGTTGTTGCAGGTAAGCTGAGAACCAACCCCTTTACCCCCTCCCAGTTATGTTTGTGCAAGCTGGGGTCTTAAACCACAAGCCCAGACCCCAAACTGTCCATGCTGGCTCTAGCAGGAGGGTGACATCTGGTCCAGCACCCCAGAACATCCAGGTCCAAGCTGAGACTGGGGGAGGAGATGACTCAAAGTTGAGCTGTGGTCTGACAGGCGAGATGGATGGAACTAGGTTAAGCCATCTGGCCCTGCTAAGCTGAGCCTAACCTCGAGCACAGCTACCCAGTGCCATGGAGACAGCTCTGCACCCGAATCTAGGGCCACACCCACTGCCCGGTGTCACTGTCACTGCACTGAGGCGTCACAGGTCACTCAGAGAATTAGGGTGATGGTGGGATGGTAGCAGAGAGTCAGCAAAAGAAACTTTCACACAGGAACCTGTAGGTTCATGGCTGACTCTTCCCCCTGAGCCACTCCAACACGTATTCAGGCTTTTCAGGCAGTTTGGAAACAAAAACAACTGGTCAGGCTGTGTCACCTCCCCTCCTCCCCTGCACGCAGCAGCAGAAGAGCTGGTGGGCCAGGGAAACAGGGCAGGAGAGGCCAGAGCCAGAGAAATGGGACAGGAGCAGTGGGAGACCAAGGTTTTAATTGACTCGAACTGCAAGAGCTCTAAACTGGCCCAGGATCCTCCTGCACGGGTCAGGAAGTGAGGAATGGGACAGGAACTGTCAGGAGGTTCCCACCAGCCTCCCACTCCACTCAGCCTCTGGGAAAGGAGAAGAGTCTGGAGGAAAAGCCTTTTCTGGAGAAAGGCAAGTTCAGGCAGTGACAACACAATCCATGTCCTCTGCTGGGTGCTGAGGGCTTCTGAGGGACAGTCCTGGATATGAACCCAAACCATGACCAAAGTAATCAACAGATTACACAGATTTCACCCCAAACCATTGCTACCTGAGCAGAGCATGTTTTTTCGTTCAGAGTGGTATGAAAAGCTCCAGTCTATCAATGCCACCCAAAACCAGATTTCCATTAGATGCCTCTCTTTCCAGCACAGATCTCCATGGAAATGGTGAGTTATCACCAGCAAACACAAAAAGCCACTCTTTTTCAGCTTGGCAGGGATAGGCTGACCATAAAGCCACCCTTGTACCAACCAAAAAATACAATTCACATCTACTCCTTTAAGGCACAAGCTTTACTGACTTGGGGAGGTGGCTGTGCAACCAGCATGGAAGGGATAAGAATCTACTCTGGATGAGATGCCACAAGCTCCAGAGCCAGCAGAGATCCAGATACCTCCAAGGAGCCATTGCCTTGGAAGTAAATCTCAACCAGAAAATGGAATGACAGTTTATCAGGCTTTTTAGGTTTTTTTTTTTTCTTTTTCTTTCCAAACTTACCATGTTGACTTCAGAGATCTGGTCAATGCTGGAGATGTGGATGCTCATTCCCACTGTGACAGGGTTACCTGAAACGCAAGCAGGCTGGGTTAGGACCGTATTCAAGCCCTCCTCTCTCATCTGCAATACAAGAATTGCCTAGAAATGCACGGATTTGATTCTAAGCAGCCCCACATTCCCTGAGTGTCACGGAGTTGAATGTGCTCAAATGATGAGACTTCTCTGACTCCCAGACTTACAGACTCACCCCAAGGAGCAGTGCAGCCTAAGCTTTATTTTTTTTTTTTTTTTTTTTAATTCCTGGAAGTTAATTACCCCCTAGTAACACAATTATCTCTGGTCCTTCCAAATAATCCCTTCAGAGAGCGTCAGCAGGCTCCTAGTGGGCTTGCATGAGGTGGTCCTGATTGACCACACAAAGAACACTGCACCCAAGCCCATGCAAGCCACGGGCAGGAAAGATGCTCCAGCTCACTCCCCCAGCACTCTGTCAGCTCTGAGTACTCAGTCTGAAAACCCCAAGTGAGTTTTAATACCCAAGACACCAGACAAGTACAGGAAACAGATCTATGAAGGGAAAAAGCAGCGTTTGTACAGTGGCTTTTCAGAGCAGAGCTCGGATTAGAGGACAGGACTGTCCTTTCAGTGGAGTTTAGGCTACCTAAAACAATTTACAGCGAGATACACACCCACTGCCAAACCCAGCAAAAACCCTCCTGGAGCTGGAGATGGGGGTTTTGCATGTCACCCCTCCCCTGTTCAGGCCCACAGCCCCAAAGGCAGAGCACAAACCCAATCCCACCTCAAGAAAAGCCCCTTTCCTCGCACGTGCAAGTTGGAAAATGATCCCTTGCAATGCATCACTGGAAAGGGAAAGGCAAGCAGTCGTGCCACTCAAGGTATTAACTCTTCCGTGCACTCATTAGTAGATCTAAGTGCCGAAATATTTACAGATAATCATGAAATGGCTTAGAAAGTAATTAGGAGACTGGGGGAGAGGGGAGAACCACACAACTGGAAATGAAGTGATTTTTTAATTATGTGTTACCAGAAGTAGGGAAGCAGTGTCATTAGGGGTGCCTTGTGATTGGGTGTGCTGTTCACCGAGACCCTCTGCTGCAAATTAAGCAGCATTATCCTTTAATGGAATATGAACAACACTGAAAACACCAGAATCAACAACTGTAATTAGGCCCTGCTATGCAAATCTCCTTAAAGAGGCAGTGCAGGCTCCAGCACCCCCGGCTCACTGACAGGGTGCCCGAGGCAGGGGTGCTCAGGAGACCTCGTGGAGCCTCTGAAGATCCCCTCACAGACACACTCCCAGACACACATTTGCTGTGCTTGTACCTTCATCCTTCACAAGGGAGCCAGGTGGGAAAATAACCAACAGTCACACCAGGGAGAGACGATTCTCCTGCAGCCTCGTTGCGCCAGAGGCTGACAGAGGCACAGCAAAGCTTTTAAGGAAGTCTCACTTTGATAGCTTGTCTTTTTTTTCCCCTGAAATCAGGGCCTTGTGATAGAAGCCATAGCAGGAGGAGGAAGTCAGCGCTGCCCTGAGGATCTCGCAGGCTAATTAGTTACAGGAGGAGAGTCAGGGCCACGCACAGGGCTGCAGCAGAGCCTGGGAGAAGCCAGATTCCCACTACTCCAGAGCCTTTCTGCCATGCAGTGCTGTTCCCTCCAAGAGTGCCCCACCGCCTGCTTGGCTTCCAGCCTGTCCCCACCGGTTCCTGTGTCACTGTGGCTGTGCATCCCCTCCTTCCCCAGCACAAACCAGGGTTCTTTCTCCCACTGAAAGCAGCAGGCTGGGTGGTTTAGAGCAGGGGAGCACTGACAGCGGGGAAACACAAATATTTGTCAAACCCAGGGCCCATCCAATCCATTCTATCTGTCCAGACATTTGTGCTGTGTTCATCACCATGGTATCCCAGCGCCCGAGGTCATGCAGTGACTCAGAGCCATGGACGAGCTCCAGACCTCCCCACTCCCAGCTCCAGGAGCAGCTCTGGGGAGGAGGGATCGGCCACGCTGCCCCCAGCTCCCGTGCAGAGTCAGCAGGGCTCCTCTTGGCACTGCCAACTCCTCCACGCCCCATCCATCACGGAATTTGGGAGGCTGCACTGCCCACCTGCAAGCCCCGGGGTGTGCAGCCCTGATTGTCCTACAGACACTGAAAGATGAAGGCAGGCAAGTCCTGCCTTTAACCTACTCTTCTCTTGAAGCCATTTCACCTTCTCCAGCCCCGCTGTGAGGGCTGGCTCCCAGCCTGCTCAGGACAGGGGTTCGGGAGCGTGCACACAGCCAACACAAAAATATGTCCTGACTCTCGGTGCAGCCCGGTGGAAAACCAGGCCAGCTGGTGCCCAACATTCAGACTTTAAGTAGTACAGACAAATAAACAAAGGACATCAATTCTGCCAATGTTAATAGCTCCAGGCAAGAGGGATACAAAAGTAGGGTATTTCAAATATGGGATAACGTCATCTGTAGATTTGTCCAGAGGAGACAGAACTCTGTGCTTGTGGATCTGAGACAGGGCAAAAGAAGTAAACCTGATATTAAAGGCCCATGCTTTTATCTGTGCCTTGCCAGTGGGTACAAAGAACTAGACTTTCTCCCCTTAAAGCTTCTGCCTGGAAAGGGTTTGTAGGCAAGATCACGGGTGAGGGAGGGTGAGAAATTCTGCCACTTTCACCAGTCAATGGCACCCTCACACGTCCCTGTTTCTCACCACCACTGGAGAGTTCACCAACATTTTGTCCTGAAAGTAGTTTGACGCCTGTGAATAATGCACTCAGGAAGTTGGAAGGGAAGCGGACAAAAAAGTTATAATAAAACTTGTCCTTTTTCTGCCAGTGATACTTGTCAAATATATAAACACAGTCAAGGTAGAGAACAAGTTGTGCTAATCTGCGATATTTTCCCAGCAACCAGTTACTAGTTTCACATTTTATTTTATAATGCATAAAACCCCAGCACCTGGAGTCACGTTGCTACAGAAATAACTCGGATGGCACAAGTGTGAAGGAAAGGTTGTGTTTCCAAGCCCGTGTGTGCCTGCATTCCAGCCAGAGGTGATGGCAGCCTGGACTGGGACATCTCTCCCAGAACTCAGCTTGGTTCTGAGCCTGCGGAGCTCACTGAAGACAATGGCACAAAATTCAGTGAAACAGGGGGATGGTTTCTCAGACAACTGCCCTGAGCTAAGGTCCAAGTCTTCTCCTCTCTTCACTCTACCCAAGAAAGTTATCACTAGAGCAAGCCTGGGTTCCTCTGCCTTCAGATCTCCAACTGCAACACAGGCACAGCCAAAAAGACTCCAAACCAGTGGGCAGGTGAACAGAGCTCAATTTATGAGCCACTGAAGCCACATCATTTTTATGAACGACAGCCAGTGCTTCAAGGTTCCTGGTTCCTGCATTCCTGGCCACGTGGACTTGGCACTGCTGGCAGAGCCAAGGTTTGCAGTGGCTGAGTGACAGGGATCAGACTTAAAATTACCCTTTAGTCTGAACTACAGGAACAAAGGCATTAACAGGGTGTCAGAAATCTCACAGCTTCCCTGAACAATACCTTCCTGCATTTCACTACACTGACGGCTTTTTCTAGATACCCAAACCAAATCTTCTCTGCAGTTTAAATGTAGTTTAGTCTCATCATTCCTCCCCTCCACGACAGTGAAAGAATAAATCAATCATCCTTCCTTAACAACAGCTTTTATGTTCTGAGAAACCATGACATCCCCCTCCCTCCCCCACCAATACTGCCTTGTCTAGATTAAATGCACCTGATTTCTTCAACCTCCCCTCAGAGGTCATGTTTTCTAAAGCTCTGACAATTAGTGCTGCTCTCCTCTGGCCTTTTGCCAATTTGTCTACATCTCTATTTTAAAGCCTGGTATTCGCAACCCAGCCGCTGAAGCAACGACACACTCGTACAGACAAAAGAAAAAGCAACCTCCCCTGTGCAGAATCCTCCTGAAACCACAGGAACATCTCCAAACCCGCTGCACCCATCCTGGGAGCTGCACGCTCTGTGTAGGAGGTTAGAGATGGCAAAGGGGCCGCTGAGCTCCTGCCGTTCGAGCGCATCACACATGCAGGAGGAGGGAGCACAGCCCCGACTCTTCTGGACAAGAGGAGAAATTATTCAAGACAGCTTTGTGCATGAGCCTCAGCGTTCCCTGCTTGCACCCTGCCTGTGGCATCACCAGTCTCTGAGATCCCTGCAGCAGCAAGAAAGCTGCTTTTAGGTCTTCTGCTGAGTAAACAAAGCCAACCAGAGAAAATTAGAGGCTTCAGTTACTAAACCTACATCTAGAACAGGTCTGTGCCTTACCCTGTGATGGTAAATACCCATAAGCATGAGAATCCATCCATGCAAAACCCTGCTCCTCAATCCCAGCCCTCCAGAAGCTGAAGGGCAGCCCCAAACCAGCCAGTCCCAGGCAAGGTTGCCCTGCACTGCCTGGTGGAAGTGTTTCTGCACACACAGGGTGATAAAGGTGGGCATGGAAAGGGCCAGGTTTGCTGATAAAGGACCATGGCACTGCACTTGCATTTTCAATGACCCTCCACCCAACAGGATCAGCACTTAGGGCAATCTCAGTCTCGCCAAAGGCACGACCAGCACACAGCCTGTCATTCCACTGCCAGGACTTCTCCCTTCAGTCTCCACTCCACACTCCTGGACAAGGCAGAAGCGTCCAGCATCCACTCGCTCCTTCTGCGGAAAATGGCTCGCCCAGGCCGCTGCCTCTGCTTTGTTCCCAGCACTGAACCTCAGGGCAGCCTGGCTTTGTGTTTACAGCTCAGACCCAGGACCCACGTCACGGCTACGTGCGGCCACGAGTTGGTTACACAAGGCCTGACAGATGTGGTTAGTGAAGAGCCAAGAGCTCCCAGGTAATTGGAGGTGCAGAAGGCAGCACATCCAGCACCGGGCTTGAGAAGCTGCTGCCCGGATGAAAACATTCATCCTCTTCATATATCTCCCTCTGGGCCTCCCAAAACAGATAGCCTCGAATCATTTTCGGCTGATGGACTAATTAGTCCTGTGCCATGGTTTTTTGTAACCACCCAAAAGATAACTCAGAGGCCAGTCTGCTGTCAGGACACTCAAATTTACTACACTCCAGTGCAGGCAGAATGGAAATGCTCCTGGCTTTTCAGCACACAGGAAGATTGCGAGAGGAGTTCACAAATTGCTGTCTGCATAATAGCTGTGCTTACAGATCTCAGGACCCAGGCTCTGCTACAGCAGTGAGAGAACGTCGAAAAGAAGCCATCCCAGCAGGCTACACAAGCCAAATCACAAAGAAGTTTCCCCAACACTGATCTTCCTGTTCCTTTCCTTTTATTTTAGCTTATGTACAGCATCAAGCACAAACTCAGTTCGGTGTTAACATGGCTTGAGGAACAAGAAAAGTTGACCACGTATCATGAAAGCAGAAATGTTCTGGGAACCACTTTCATCCAGCATCTCTGATTTGCAGTGACATCTCGAAGCACCGAGTTCAGCAGGGTCCCTTAAGAACCTACTTAAACTTTTCCAATAAAATCTAGGTTTAAACATCAATTTAACACTTTCCAATCCTTTTCCCACTTAGTTTTTTTTTTTTTTTTTACTCTTATTTCCATGATCTCTCTCCCACCCACAGCCAATGCAGTGCATTTCTTTTGCCAGGCTCAGCACAACAGCCAGAAACATCAAACACATTCAGAGGCTGATATTGAAGCTCTCCCTCTACTCCCAGCAGGTCACCCCATGGAATCCCTTGGGTTTAAAAGGGCAAAGCACACCATGGCTTTACACTTTTGGGCACTGTTATACAGAAGGAGAGATGGTCTCAAGGCAAGTCAGCAAATCTGGCATTGGTCTGGGGGGGAACAGGGTTTATGAGGAATCTCTCACTGGGATTTTGGAGTTAAAAAGACAGGGCCCTGGCTTCCAGGGTATCTGGAGATGTCAATGCCTGTGCCTTCCCCATGGGTTCATGGTTCTGCAGGGGCAGGAAGGATATCTACCACCCACCACTAGTTCCCATGGAGACTGCAGCTGCTCTCCAAGTGGGTCTGGCACAAAACAGTTCCTTGGGTATGACAGGTATCCTACACTTTCTCATCCTCCGTTAGGGAGGGCTTGGCCCTTTTTACACCACTGAGCCCCTGCACAGAACAGGATTTTGCCTAACCCTGGTATGGTTTCCATCCATCTACACCACACCAGGCACAGCATCACCCTGTGCAAGGAGGGTAACGAGGATTTCCAGCCTGTGCCATTCTCCTCTCCTGGCATCCTGGCACTGTCACCTCATCCAGTCAGACAGCTGAACTTGCAATATTCATTTAAGAAAGGAAAATACTTGGGACTTCCCAAGGAAAACGCCAAGCTGGAGGAAGCTCTCACCAGGATGGTGATACCACAGACAGCACACGGGTAGAATGGAACATCTAAGGGAGGGTACAACCACAGCACAGCTCTCGAGCAGACTTTTGGAACATCCAAACACGAACGTGGTGCAAGCAAGCACTGAGGCTCCTGTTCAGCGAGGAGCCAGGAGCCACAGCACTCGCGGAGCAGGCAGAGCTGACCTCTGTTCCTGCCAGCACTGCTCCCTGCGATGCCCTTTGCAAGCACACAGGTTAACCTGGATAACAGCAGCCACAGGCCCAGCCTGTTGTCACACGAAGCTCTCCCTGTGGAGCCGAGCAGTCACAGAACATTTTCTCCAGCAAACTGTGCCTGCTCCTGAGCCAGTGCTGAGGGATCCTTCTGGAGGAACAGCGCTTTCCCAGGGCAGATGTAGCACCCGTTCTGTGACTATTCCAGGGGAGGCAGAGAATTAAGGAGCACAATCTGTAAGGCACAGTGGATTGCCTAATCTATCTCATGGGTATTTTTAATGGATTAGTAGGTATTAGAGTGGGATATTGCAAATATCCCATGGAAATTTGGAAGTGAGAGAGAACAATCAGCTGGCTGCAAAAACAGTGTAAGGGTTGTCCCAGAGGGATTGAAGGATTACAGAGGAAGCTAAATCAAGGTTGATTTTAAAAGATGTTGGTAGACAGCTACCCAACCTGAATAAAAACAAGGTCTCAAATGTACAGGCTTAAAAATGGAACAAGAGAGTAGACACCAAGCCTGACAGCATCTGGACTGCCAGTGGACCCCGTCCAGCAGAGCACCTGTACACACACACACAGGCCTTTCAGCATTAAAAAAAAAAAGTTACTGACTACTCAGAACATCATCTGCTCTTGGAAGAGGCCTGGGTCAGCATTCAGGAGATAGATTTTAAAGCTGTTTCATCCTCAGTGATGAAGACAGTCTTCCAAGGGCTTCTGCTTGTGAATTTCTGGCCCAGGTGGTGCACACTCGGTAAGGTTAAAGCAAAGCAAGAAGAAAATAAGTTCCCAGGTTTGCCAAGCTCCCATTTACAGAGACACAGCTGTATCCCCTCACCAGAACTGACCATCATCAACCTGGCATTGACCAGTGGGTCCAAGCAATCAACCCTTTAAGAGCAACTCTTGGAGCAACTCATCTCCAAGAGATGGGAGTGCCAGCTCCCATCCATCCCTTAGAGCTGGCAGTGCCAACCTGAGACAACAGCCAGCTTGCTTGGCAGGGATGTCACTGCCCTTGGATTCTTTGTTGGAGCAGGGAGACTGCAGAAGGAGGATCCAGACCGGACCCTCTGGAGATGAAGGCAGTGCTCCTGGAGGCTGGGTCACCTGCCCTCCCCTCCCAGGGACACCCACACAGACCAGCTCCGAGGCTCCGCAGTCTGCAGGGCACACACTTGGTGTTTCCCTGTTCCACCCCTCTCTGCGGAGCTGGCACTGTGAAACACCACATTTCCCCGTGTTTACATGGAGCAAACCCCAGGAAAGCAGAGGCACTGAGCATCCCAGGTCCCTCCAGCCCTCCTCCACCAAGAGTAGTAGCAGGAGGACAGCAGGGCTTGCCAAGCAAGTGCCTGTCGTAGACTGACAGCAAAGAAACACAAGCCAGGCTTCTTCTCCTCAGCAGCAGCGTGAAGCATTGTGCCCACGCTGATCAGCCACCCCCACACCTCTCCACCTGAGAAGACTTCCCTCCTACCTCTGTCAGGATCCTGGCAGGCAACTGCATCTCCCCAGGGGCCCTGCCAGTGCAGCCCTGGGGCGCAGCTCTGCCTGCCTGGGAAGCTGTGGTGGACTCGGGAATAGTCCAGTCCTTCTGCTTTTACTCAGCCCCGCAGAGCTTGTGTTTGCCCCACCTCCTAGAGCCAGCCAGGGCACTGCCACAGCCTCTGCTCCTCCAGCTGGGGCAGGCTCAGAAGCCTTTGGCACCCTCCTGCTCCTCCTTTCCCAGCCCACTGCCTGCCACCCTGCTTTGGAAGGGGGCAGATCTTCAGAAAGGATTGCACACACACAAAAAATATTTTGAACCCTTGGGTGCAAAAGGAGGCAGGGTATTTAACCACGTACCAGAACACACTCACCACAGGCAGCTTCCCCCCGTGCCCCACCTCCAGCTCCCCAGGTCAGTCCCAGAGCAGAACAACCCCCAGGACTCATCACAGCCTCAAAAACACTCTTTGCAACACCGAATGTTCAATTTCTGTACCAGTTCTGGTGCCACAAGGGCACACAGATTTTAAAGCAGGATTGGAGCTGAATCCCAAGCACTGGGATCCCTCCCCCAGCATCATGACACTCCTTGCAGAGCTGGGAGGTAGGAGTGCAGCAAAATACCTGGGAAACCACAGCACCACCCTCCTCTTCACAGCCAAGCCACCCCCAAGAGCAGGGGTGGTGCTGCTATATGTGGGACACCCATCCCAGCCCATCACATCCCACAGGATCCAGCCACTCCCTCCCTCCACAGGACACTCCACCCCCTCAGGTGGGGCGGCCAGAATGGCCCACAGGTGAGGTCATTTAGCAGTTTTCCCTGCCTGGCAGCTGTGGAAGTTTCTCCTGAGTTTCCCACTGGAACGTCTCACTTCTCACCTGCCCACTCAGGGCACGAAGGTGCTGACCCAGCTTTTCAGTGCTGGCGCTTTTCTGGCAATAAATGTTTTCTCCATGGAGGAGCCTCTCTCTGATGTGCACCAGAAATATCCTCCCCCAAAGCAGCTGCAGACCTGGCCTGGGCTATTGGGAGTGACCTGTCTGGGAAAACACTCTCACACGTTACCAAACCCTGAGCCATCTAATCCCCTTAGCTGCAAACGAGCTGAGCCAAATTAATTTAAATGGGTTAACACAAGCGCCTCTGTTCACATCAAATCCATTTCTCTGTCTTGGAAGTGTTTGTAACAACAACAAAATGCCTGGACTTGTCATTTTTATCAAAGTGACAACAACAAGGTGTTTTCTCTTTTTTCCTCCCTGTTTTCAATTTTTTTATGAGTTAGTCACACCTCCTCATCACTGTTTACAGACTCTTGTCTTTAAAGGATACCACAGCATGGAACTCCTGGACTGAATCCAGCTGGACATGCCCAGCATGTGGGGAAAAAACAAAAGGAACAAGATGGCCAGGTTGGGACATGCTAAACTTGCACAGTGCCCAAGGTTTATGCTCAGGGGCAGTCAGGAAAATTTACAGGGCAAGTATTGAAGAAATGGAGCGAGTCAGGCCTGAAAATACCATTACATTCACATTAAATTCATATCTGAGTTAGGAATCACGAGAAACAAAGCACACGCATAAAAACAAGCCTCCCCCTTTCCAAATGTTATCCCTGGGACGATAAATTTTTATCCTTTGGTTTCTGAGGCTCTTGGATCAGGTGCTTTGTTCAGGTGGTCCTGCCCTTTCTCCACAGCCTGAAGGCAGGGAAGATCTTATGAAATTCAGTGGTGACCAAGAATTGCAAGAGTTTAGTAGGAAAAAGAATTCTAAGATGTTCCCTTTTGAAAGACTGCCCTGTGCTGGTGTTCCCATTATTTCAGCAAGAGTTGATCTGCAATAATGTCCGGGACAAAAGTTGCCTCTTACCCCAGAACCTCTTTATTAAGACATAAAGCTAAGTCCCATTTGCTCACCAAAATAATTGCTCTCACTCAGGATGCATGGATGAGCGAATCTTGCAGATCTTTTACATATATATTCATCTCCAGCAATTCATCAACACAATAAGCACACATTATTAACTTGAGTACTCATCAATTCCTTTTTTCTGGAGCGTCAAATACTAGCAAGGAGCTAGTGTGCAATAGGGAAGAAAAACATGTAGGGGAACTTGTGATAAGTGTTCTATTTTTGCTGTGAAAGGAGGATAAGAAGAAGATTTCGGCTCATAGCCTACCCTCTCCCTCACTTCCAAAAATTTCCTGCCCAGCTGAGATCCTTCTCCAGAGGCTAGGAGAGTGGGATTTCCTGTAGACCTTCTCCAGCTGACATCTGTGACCTGAGTGGCCTCCTCTCCTGGCCTGACAGCTTCTGATGTTACACCCAGAGCTCTGCCACTGCCATGGGCTGCCCCTTTTTTTAATGCCTCACCCTTGAGCTGCCCAGTGCAGCCCTCGGACGTGGCTTTTCCTATGGCACAAGGTATCCCCAGGCTGGAGATGTCACCTGCTGTGGTCTCACCAACACCAAGCTCCTCAAAGAGAGCTGTGAATTGTCTCACTGCGTGCAAGAGAAGAGTAAGAAGTACTCCAGGTAGCTGAGGGGATGTGTTTGGAAAGGTCTCCTGGCCAGAAAAACCCATCCTGGCTCTGCAGCACAGAGCTGTGGAAGAGGAAGGGGCGCTTTGGTGCTCTCCCAGCTCAGCTGACTGTCCCAAATGCGAGCACGGGGTGACAAAGTGTCACAGGAACCAAGGCAGCCACCCTACACCTTCCGCTGCTCTCGGGCTGTGTCACAGATAAAAGCCCACCGTGGCTTTCAGTGGCTGAAATGGCTCTGCAGGCTCGGAGTGGAGCCTCACACGGGGACAGAGAAGGCTCTGGTGTCCCTTCTTGCTGACAGCCCATGGGGGACTCCCTACAGGAGAGTGAAAGCTGAAACCAGTGCAATAGCCAGGACACCCTTCCCCTTTTTCCTGCTCCGTGACATGATCATACACAGTAAATGTATTTTCTGCCACATACAGGGGGTTTTTAAACATTCTGCCCATGATCAGATTTACAAAATTTCTGGTTTTCTGGAAAGGGGTGTTGAGGAAAGTCCTTCTGCTTCACCCATCAGAAGGGGAACTATTTATGAACACGACCGATGCCCACTATTTAAGAGCCTTTCCCATGGCTACACCATGACATTTCTCCACACCAAGAAGTGGGCCCACCTGCCTGTTCCCTGTGCAGATTCCACAGGACACCACAGCTGAAGGAAAGGTCACAGTTTGGTGACCAAGCCATGGACAAGAGCTCTGGTCTGTTCTCACAAATAAAGAGAATAGCAGGAAGCAGAGCTTCCCGGTGCCATTCCTGGTGCTGCCGTGGGTTTTCGCCATCACCCCCAAAAAACTTTCCCCTCTTGGGTGTCCCCGAGGTGTAAAATGGCCCCAGTGGTGGCCCATCCTCCCCCAGGTGGTGGGGAAGATTTGTTAGTCAATATTTGCACAGCACAGGAGCCTTGCTGCTCTCTGTCACGCAGAGCCCCTAATACCACCCGAGAACAAATTATATTTGTGCATAATCAACACCACATCCAGCTCAGCCCTGATCTGAGAATCCTTTTTGGCGAATGATGATGTCCAGGGCAGAGAGAGCACAGCTTGATTTCCAGAGCCCAGGCTGAGCTGGCAGAGCTGGCAGGTAGAAATATCTTGTTTTGACTGGTAAACTGAGCAAGTTTGACATGGAAACCACTGAGGGAGAATAAATATGGAACAACAAGATGTAATTTTACAGAGTCTCTGTTCCAACTAGAACTACACTCGGAGCCATCCCAGAGCTGAACTAAGAGGTCCTGAGGTCTAGGGAGGGGAATTCTGGGCACGGTAGGTTGGGCTGAGGCTCACCCCTGTCACAAGCACGGACATCTCTAAGAGCACAATTATTTAACAGCAGCATTCCTGCAGGACTGCAAAGAATAGGAGAAACAGGAAGGGGAGGAGGGAAGGATCAGAGGAGAAAGAGTTTTTAGCTGTGACACAGAACGAAGGATAAATGCCACAGCCAGGAAAACAGCCTATAGGAACGGCGGGATCAGCGCTTCCCAACCCAGCCTGAAATTCCCACTCTGCTCAAAGCAAGGGGGAAGGGACAAGAGCTCTGCTCCCTTCCATTTCACGGGAACAGGCTCAATCCCTGGATCTCCAGAAATCCTGTTTAACTGACCGTTCTGTTCATCCTACGGGGCTCCACCATCCAACATTGCCCTTTCTCACCCGTGTGATGTGAATTTCTCTGAAGGACCTCGTGCCTTCATTAAGCACTTAATTTGTCTTGTCCATGTTTCTGGCCATGCTTTAACAAGTGCATGATATTTCACGTGAAATATCGAGATATAAAAACCTCCAGCAAGGGCTCTCTGCAAGAATGGATTTTACACACCAAACACTGTCAGTACCACCAAAGAACCCTCTTACATCCAGCCAGCCTGACACTGTAACAGCCTCCAACTTTTTGTCTTTGAAGCAGACACGGGTGAGAAAAGTGACATGCACGCACCGAGTCTCTTTCACACAGCAGTAAAAGCTACAGCGCATTCCTTGGCTTTTCTATTTCATGTTATACGGATTAAAAACATTTCTCTGCCTAACTGGGATACTGGAAGTCTTAGGAAATGAACAATGCAGGTATGTAAAGCTGCTCTGATGAACAGCTCCAGGGCGGTGGGAACATATTTTGAGTAATCAAAAGGACTTCTGCTAATGGATTTTACACTCCTTTCACATTTTGCTTTCAGTGGCAGCCCCTCGAAGGCAAGTTTACTGGCAGGAATAATCTCAGAATTGGTGAGTATTACGAAGATGTTTGTCACTGAGGAAGATGGGTCCAGGTGATGTGGCAAACATCCTCCAGACTGGCTATAAACAACAATCTGCTTTTAATTAATTAAGAAGTACTGGAATTATTCTGTCTAATCAGTAACTCGAATGCATTGCATCTTGTTGTAAAAAATCTATGACTAAGGGTAGAGGCAAAATTCCTGGAATAAAAGCTCAGTTAAAATGATGATGACGTCTTGGTTTTAAGAGAGATCTCTGCCATAGACTGCTCCAGCAGGGCTGGAAAGCAGCTGTGTCAGGGCCTGAGCAGAGCTGCAGGGAGAGACTGCACCAGCCAAGGGGGGAAAGGAAGGAGGAGGGCAGCCAGATGCATTTATCCCACACAGGCTTGGGCATAAGCATGAGAATCAACATCTCCAGTTGCAGCGGAAGGACACTGGAATGGATGACAGCAAAACCTCGTGTTCCCCACTGGACACCAAATCCTGAAAACCAGGCACAGCTCTACGGCAGGCACACAGCTGGCTCAGAAGCCCAAGGCCAGTTTGACTCTGGCCTGAGACTCAGGGGAACTCAACTCCATTGCTGTCTTCTCCCAAAACTCCCTCCACTGCTCTGCGCCAGAGATTCCTGTCTCGGAAGGAGGATAATAAGAGTGGCCACACACAAATGCACAAGTGTGCACAAGTGCTGCACAACGTGCAGCAAGAGGTTCACAAGCTCTGTCCCACTGGAGGAAGGGACTGGTCTAATATTCTAAAATATTATTGCCCTCAGGAACCAAACAGTGAGGAAAACAAAATGGATGAAGGTTAGGTGGAAGGATGCCCACTGCTGAATGGATGTTATGGAGCCAGTTCTTAATTAAACTGTCCACAGCATCCTTGCTCATTCCTTTCCCTTGGCTGATAGAGGCTGGATTTGCAACAGGGCAGTGCTGACAGTGGGGTCCCTGCCTGCCCTGCAGTGACCGAGGGGGAAGCCCCCAGGAAAGGGAGGAGGTTTTTGTGGCTGAGCCCTGTTCTTCAGGACTGGATGTGTCCCAGGGTTCCTGCGTCCTCCACCCTCCCCGAGTCACCTGAAGCTCGCGGATTTCGGTGAACTCTGCGTGTCTCTCTCCTGGGGCGCTGGGGCTGAGCGCTCGCAGCTGTGGCTGAAATCAATAGGAGCTGTGCTCCAAACAGGCACAGTCTGGCTCCAGTGCTGCCGAGCATCCCGGAAAATCACATTTTCACTGGGCACCCCTCAGCAGGGGATACCTTTGGCTTCTCGGGGGAGAGGTGTGAACAGGCTCCTGCTGTGCTGGTGTGCCTGACAGCAGTTATAAAAACAGCTGATGCTGTGTGGAGAGCAGGTCTGAGCACAGAGCAGCCAGGGAAGCACAAGTCCAAGATGGATTTTGGCTGCTCAGTTGCAGATTTGCATCAGACAATCACCTCAACCCGCCCTAATCACCTGCTGTGGCCACCTCAGCTGTCCCCACTGCCGTGCTCCCAGCCTGTCCCTGTCTGGAGTGAAGGGAACGAGAAACACCAGCTCCAGGTGTAAATGGCATCTCTGGTGTGCTCTGTAGGGCTGCTCAGGGGGAAGCAACTGTCGGACTTTGCCTCCCGATGCACCCTCACAAAGGGACCAAATATAGATCCCCAGAGAAACCCCAATTCTGGCTTTTCTGAAGCCTTGTGTGTCTGACTTTGCAGCCTCCAAGTCCTTTTCACAGCATGTATTTCGTATAAAAAGAGCAAAGTGGAAAAAAAATAGAAATTCCATCATGTGGCAATGTGTTAACATCCACATATGTCCCAAGAAGGACGGGATCCTTTCATTTCCTGCCACTTCAGTTAATGAAGTAAGACACAACAGCAGGAGGTTGTCATCTTCCTTCTGGATTAGCCCTAGAGAGGATGTGACCCATGGTCTGGAGCCAGAAGTCACATAAACTGGGGAGGAATGAGGGCTGCACAGCTGCAGCCAGTTTTACTGACCAAGAATGGCCTTTTCTTAATACTCTTTATTCAGGAAGGAAAGCAGGACCGCTGACAGCCCTAGCAGGCATCCACCTTTCCTTCGACCTTGAGTGACACTGGGGTTCACAGATTTTCCAGACAGCTTCTGTCTCCCCTTCTTCAATTAACTCCTTTCCCCAGCCTGATCCATCATTACCCCTCTGCTTTCAAACCCAGAGCTGCTCTTCTGGCCCAGCCACGGTATGGGGACAGAAGGGTGACATTTCCTGGTGGAGTCAGGCTCTGTGAAGTGCAGCGTTTCAGGTTCACCCCGTGTCCAGTTTTGGGCAGGGAAGGAGCTGTCCCTGGTGGGATGAGAGCCCTCCTGCTAAATCTCAGTTCCCTGCCCCAAAAGAGCTGGCTCAAGACATCTCAGAAGCAAAAGGAAAATTGCATCTGGCTGCTCTGAGATTTAAACATCTTTTTTGCCACAGAAGAGGAGGGGAAGAGGGCTGGAAAGCTGAGAACTAAAGCCTAGAAAGGCAGGTGAGCAGCTCCTGTGGCGCCCCAGACAGGCAGCCCAGGACCAGCGCCCACTGCCTTCTTCCAGCCCCACACCCTGGTCCTCCTGCAGCAGCATCACTGCTCTGGGGTGCTGCCTCACAGCCCAGACACAGCCCTTGTGCCAGCCAGGTCGCTGGTGGCCCAGGGACCCGCCTGCTCCACATGCACAGGGGCCAGCCCTGCTGGAGGTGCCGCCAGTTCCATCCCCCAACATTTTAGGACAGGAAAAAAAAACCCCAGCACGTACACGCCTTGGCTCGTTCTCAGAAATTTCTGAATCACTTTTCCTAAAATTTCCCCCCCTCCCCTTCAAAAATCCAAAGCAAGCTAGCTGCCTGGAAAAAAACCACCACCCAACACGCAGTGGGGAACAGGGATGTTTTCGGGAAGACTTTAACAACACCACCAGGCTTGACCATGGAAATCACCAAATTCCCACTCCTTCCAGCATAGGACCGCTGAGAGCAGCTCTTTCCCAGGCACACAGGGCTGGTGGGCCAGGGAAATAATACAAGCCCCCCCAACTCCTGCTGCATCCGTGCAGCCGGCGCAGCCACTCAGCCCCGCCAGTTTTGGAGCCCTGAACCACTGACGATGCTTCACTGCAACACTTTATGCATCAGCAATCATTTATTTTTACAATTCTGGGTTTCAAGTGATGCTGTTACACAGGGAAAGGCTGAGGATTTCACCCCCAGCTCCACTGAATTTGGAGTGGCCTTTGAAGGAGGAATACTGGCGAATAAACAGGACATGGGAGCAGGGCTGGGTCCCCAGGAGGGTGGAGGTGTGATGGAGCAGGGAGGAGCTGAGAGCAGGAGGGGCAGGGGGCAGGAAGGAGGAAAGCCAAGATACTGCAGCTAAGGAGGGGCTTGGATGTCCCAAATGAGGGTGATGAGAGCTGGGAAGCCAGGTCCATGACAGAGAGCCGGCGAGGAGCAGGACACAGGCTCATTTCAACCCAAGACCCCTTAAGTGCTAATTTTCCTTAGGGAAGTTTGAATTAAAAATGGGGCAGGGAAAGCTGCTGGATCCACAGGCATGAAACCCCAGGATTTACTGTGCAATCCCAAGGGCTTCACGGTCATTCTGTTTTCACCAGGCATTTCCAGACACTTGCATCCCCCCCAGGAGAAACACCAGGAACCCTGCACTCCAGGAGGGCTGGCAGCAGGCGCAGAGAGTGCCCTCACCTTGCTTTTGGCTACCAAGATCTGCAAATGATGCTGGAAAACCATAAAGAGCCATCTGCTTGGAACTCTTGCAAAGTTTTGGGCTGGAAATGTTGCACCAATAGCGAGCAGCTGAGTCACCGAGCTCAAGTGGGATCTTCCTGCCATTCCTTCATTGCCTTCTCTACCCTGGGGCAATGTGATCTTAGTTTGCTTTCTTTTCCCTTTTTTTCTCCTATGGAACTAATGCTTCTGAAAGTGAGTGCCTAAGAGCACTTAGAAGAGCCAGGGTGCTGCTCTGAAAGCTCCCTGCCTCCCCTTCCCGTGGCTCTGCAATGATTCCCAGACATTATCTGCAGCATCCCCTGCTCACCCAGCCCTAAATCACGAGCATCCTGCTTGCCTCGTGGTGTAATTAGCGTGCTATATAAATCACCCCGCAGACTGTCCATCCCTCAGGGCCAGCTGGATGGCACCCACCTGTGATTTGATGTCCCTGTGAGAGCATTGTCCCGTCCCAAAGACCAAAAGGCCTCTCTCTGCCTTGTTGCTGCTCTTGCACTACCACGACAAAGATCTCCCTCTTGGAGGCCCTGCTGCGTCGCGCTCCTCCCCGCAAACCCCTCCTGAAGGCTGTTCCAGATCCGTGCCACACCCCGGGCCTGACCCTTTAGACTTGTTTGCCATGAGCCCCTGCTGTCCCTTCAGTCCCAGGCCCTCTCCTGCATCAGTCCTGTGGTCCCTGCATGTCCCAGCCAGGCGCTGTCCCACATGTCCCCAGCGTGGCGTGACACTCAGGGCTCGGGGAACGAAGAAACCCGAGCGGGGCCTGTCCCTCAGGCTGCTCCCACCTGACCGGGATGGCTTTCTGGTGGAGTTGCTCCCAGATTTTTCCGTCATCCCCAACATGGCTCCAGCTTCCCCCTTCGGTGTCCCCACGCCCAGCCCAGCTCCCCGGGTGAGCACAAGGCACTCATTGCCACGGCACCACCCCTGAGGGCCGACCTGCTCATCGGCCTAATGGGTTTCCAAGGGGGTGGGGGAGAGGGAGGAGAGCGAGTGGCTGGCGCTTCTCAGCCACTCAGCTCGGCCCAGAGCTAACGAGGCATCTCAAAATTAAAAAGTGAACTGCAATCCCCAGCAGGCCTGTCCTCCTTTTGGCATTTAGGCGGAGTTCTCTTTCAATTTCTCAAAAAAAAAAAAGAAAAGAGGACTGGGGAGCCGCGAGTTGTGTTCGGAGCTGTGGAAGCACCACATCCTGGGCGGGGTGGGGGTGCTGGGATGGGCCTTGGGGCTTTCTTAGAAAGAGCGCGAGGGGCAAGAACTGCCTCACCGCGGCAAATGGTGTGTGGGAACAGGCTCTTCCATGTGCCTTCCCATCCGAAGGGTCCCAGTTCCTCCTGCTCCACAGGCAGCAGCCACGGGCGAATGGAGGAGGCACCCCAGGATGTGCAGCGTGGCTGCCGCTGGCGTGGGGCAGGATGGCAAGAAGGAAACAACGCTGCTGCAGGAGGAAAACATGGGGAAAGCAAGCAGGAAAGAGCAGGGGACGGAGGAAGGGAAGCCAGACTGGTTTATCGCTTTTGTGGGTCGCATTTCTCACATGGGAATCTGTCTGGGAAGGACCTTGCTGTGCCCACACCTCCAGGGAGCCCAGCACTGGGTGCTGTGACCTTCCTGCCCCCAGTGCCTCGCCCCTGAGCCGCAGAGAGCTGAAGGCTCCGGCTTTAGAGGCACAGCTCACCCGGGCTCACGGGCAGCTGAGTGGCAGCTGCTTTGCTCCAGTCCCCTCCACTCGGGCAGCCTGTCCAGCCAGACCCTCTGAGCACTGCTGACCAGCCCTGAGACAGCTCCGTGACGTTCCTCCAGGGCACACGGCTCCCAGCAGGACCTGCCACCCCTGCAAGGTGCTGCCCCGGCCATTCCCAGCTCACCCTAACTGGTGTTCCCAGGACGGGAGCTCAGGTGGGTGGTGGGGTTGTCTCCCCCAGCAGAGAGGGCTGACACCCATTTTGCCCAGCTGGAAGGCAGAGGAGGGGTGGCAGGACAGGCCGGGTGGAGCACAAGGCCGGAGAACAGTCCAGTCCTCAGGACACTGGAACTGGAGCTCAGCCCAGCCCCACACATCCCTGGGAGACAGCAGGGCTGCACACACACACACAGGCTCCAGGGCTTTGCCCAAACCGTGCCTCTTCCACAGAATCACAGAACATCCTGAGCTGGAAAGGACCCACAAGGATCATCCAACTCCTGTCCCTGCCCAGGACAGCCAAGCAACCCCACCCTGTCCTTGAGAGCGTTCTCCGAGTGCTCCTGGAGCTCTGGCAGCCTTGGGACCATGCCCATTCCCTGGGGAGTCTGTTCCAGGTCCCAGCCACCCTCTGGGGGAAGAACCTTTTCCTAATATCCAACCCAAGCCTCCCCTGACACAGCTTCAGGCTGTTCCTGCGGGTCCTATCGCTGTGCCAGCTGCACACAACTTACTGGGGAGAACTTCACCCTCTCCACAGCGGGACTGTGGATGAACTGGGAGCCACACAGGGTTAGACACCTCCTGGCATGATCCCACTGGATTTCTCCTAGAAATGGGTTTGATGCAAAATCCCAGAGAACTGGTGAGCTCTGGGTGCAGCAGCGGTACAAGGAAACTTCCACCCCTTTGCCCTGGGCTTATAACACCAATGATCTCCAGCTTCCAGACTCTTGTGTCAGCCCAGCTGGAAATGCTGCAGAAATTTTGCCTGGATAAGCTTGTCCTCAGGGGGAAGGAGCCAGCAATGCTGATAGTTTGGGCATCCCTGCACCATGAGCACCAAAGGTGCTCCCCACCAGGACCTTGCTCTCATGAGCAAAGGGAAGGACAAGAAAGGGTGAAGGGCAACAGCAGGCGAAGGGGGTTATGGTCGTAATTCTACCTCTTTGCTTGCGTGAGGAGAAATGCAGCTTGCGCTTTGGGAGTTCAGAGTAAAATCAAATAAAACGCCACGGTTGCCCAGCCCCATCCATCCTGCAGCCCAGGAGGACGCAGTGCCTGCCGAGCCCAGCCCGAGCACCGCACAGACCTGGCAGGGTCAGCAGAGCCGCCCGCGCCGAGCCCCGCACTGAAGGAAGGGCTGGGCCCTGTCCTGGATGCCCCGGGGACCTGGAATCAGGGGACAGAACCTCCCGGACCCCCAGCCCATGGCTCCCCTCCGCTCCGTGGCTCTGCGGAGCCAGCTCACCTCCTGCTTCACTGTATCATAATCACCGCCGTGGCTTTACACCGTGGTTCTCTTCCAGTTTTATGTCATCTCCGCAGTTCTCCCCCTCATAAAATGTGACTGCACCAATTTCTGTGATCAGGGCTGGCCAGGTAGTAGGGACATTTCACGTTTCCCAGGCAGAGCCTTTAAATCAAAGCCAGCCATGTCCCATGTTCAAGGGAGAGAGGGAAGAGGGGGAACCCCTGTTTGCCTGCAGAATGCTGCACCCAAAGTGTCTCCCCACTGCACTGGGGTGACCTCCCAGCTGCTCCTGAGCACTACGGAGGGACAGGCATCATCTGCCCCAGCCCAGAGCCCTCCCTGAGGCCGGGGTCCGCCCAAGCTGCGCTTGGTGCTGCCACCTGAAAGCCCCTGTTCCACCACAGGGTAGAACAAGGAGATGAGGATGGTGGGGACGGTGTTCGTGGGGATGCAAGGGAGTCTCTGCTGAAGGGTACAGGGTGGCCAGTGCATGGGACAGGTCTGGGTGAGGTGCAGGGAAACCAGAGGGGAGAGAGACGTGTTTGGTCACGGGAAACTGCAATACACTGGGGTGCCAAAACCTGATGAAATCAGTGAGGATATTCCTCCACTCCCAGCTTCTAGGAACTATGGATCAGCCCTGTTGGGAGAAAACTCCTCCCTTGAACCACCAAATAATTGCCCCCGGCCTCTCTTCCCTTTGAGAGCACAGGCATGGACCTGTTTCCCATCAGTCCTGTGGAGAGGGACACCTCGATGTGCCGCTGTCCTCCTGTGGGTTGAACACCCCCCAGCCCCTCACACCTCCTCGCGAGGAGGAAATAGCATTGCCCAAAAACTACGTAAAACAGCCAAGCTTGGCAGGCTGAGATCAGAAGTCCTCAAATCCCCCTCCCCGTGCTTCTCCACTGCCTGCTCCTCTCCGAGAAATGGACCTCAACTGGACCTGGGAACACGACAGTACCCGAAGGTTTTCCATATTTCATCTCCACCAGGCCCTTGTGATTCTCCTGTTTGCTCACGGGACCCAAGAGAGGAATTGCAGATCCTTGCACCTCCTACTGAATGGCAGTCAGGCCACCAGATCCCCAGGGAATATTTGATCCCACACTGGTGCTGAGGGAGCAGCCTTGCAGGCCAACCGATAGCCCCGGCAGCAATCACCTCGACCCTCCACAGGGAAAAGAGCCAAAATATCTGGCATTGGGAGCACCAATGGAGGAGGGATGACTTGTTGTGTGTGATGGAGGAAAGCTTGGAGTCAAGGAAGAGCTGAGTGTCTCTATTGCGGCAAAATATCCCCAGAAACATCACACCGTGGACAACCCAGCTGTCTGCAGAGATGGGTGATGGTGGAAGGAGAGGAGCCAGCGAGAGGAGAAGGAAAACCGGGAGGGGTGAAAGAAATGCGAGGGAGAAGGCGACAAGGACGTGAGGGCTGGGGTTGGAGACGTCTGATGGGAGCGCTCCCCGAGGTCTGTGTGTGCTGTGAGCGGCCAAGGTGCCAGCACAGACACACAGAGCAGCCCCTGCCCCGCTGCCCACGGCCGGCCCTCTCCGTACCTCCAAAGTCAGGCCTGAGGCGGACGTCATAGCCCTTCAGCAGTTTGTCCACAATCTCTTTCACCACAGAAATATTTCCAGTGGAGGGGCTGAAAGACAAAAGAAGAGAGTTCTTGTCATCCCGTGTGGCACCAGGGGTCCTGGCCAGGCACCTCAGCACCCTTCACACCCCAGGGCACCAGAACAGCTCAGCCATGGACAGAGCCTCTCTGTTTTCTCTCTCACTCGTGTTTTCTGTCCTTGGCACAGCTCTCAGCCCCCCTGCCTGCCCATGATCCCCACAGGGCCCCTAAGCCACCCTGGGAGGTGGCTCAGAAGTCCCAGCAGTGTTTTGGCTCCTCTTCTGCAGCTCACCCTGACTCCAGGGTACCCCAAGCTCCGTCCCTTGCTACCCCCTCTGCTGCAAGCACCCCGGGGGTCCTGCTGCTACCCCCCTCAATGGGCACACCCTCTCTGGCCACTGACCCACACACCTGGGGGGCTGCACTGTGCCCTGCCCACAGAGGGGAGCACAGACACACACAGAGGCAGAAATTGTCCTTTCTGTCCCCCTAGGCTGTGCGTGGGGCAGCTGCAGCCTCTCTCTTGCAGGTCTCACTCCCCTTCCTCGGTGGCCACGCTGGGCTCTTGCTCACCCAGCACAGCCCTGGCATGTCCCAAGGCCCCCACTGCACAAGTGGCCCCCAGCACCACCCTGCAGTGTCACACACCCCAGTGCTGCCTCTGCTTCTCACTGCACCCAGGGCTTTCTTCAGATCACTGAAGCAAACGAGAAAACAATGCTCCTTTTTTTCCTATGGCCTCAATATACGGCTGATCTTTGCCATGTAAAAATGCAGTTTCTGTCACTCAGCATCACCGTGACTTCTTAGCAACGCAGATCAAGAGGCAGACACAGGGAAGGAGAGTCCATCTTCCCCTCTGTGTGCCAGAGCAGCAATCCTTTCCCTCCCAACCTTTTAACCTGCACACAGAGGGGTCAGATGTCCTCCCTGACACCAATCCAGCCATCACAGCAACAAGGGAGTGCCTTCTAAAATCAGCCCAAGAGCCAAACCAAAACTGAAGGTGGGAAAACCAGAAAGCAGGGGATGCTAAAAATATTGGACCTATTCAGTGCTGCGGGGTGTATCAGGTTTTCTGCCTGAATACCCAGCCTCGGTGCCACCCTCGTCCCCTGCTTTGCATGAGAATAGAGACCCTGCCGGTGACAACTGCTGCTCTTTGCAGTCACCCACCACAACAGCATGTCTCCCTGTCAACACCGCCTCCCACATCCATCCAAGTCAACCTGGAAAGCTGCACCACGGCACTGCCTCTGCCTGCCAGCCCCGTGCCTGGCCGGACACCGGGGCTGGCACTGGCATGGCCGTGTGTCTGCATGCACACACAGACAGACAGACAGACAGACAGGCGTGCTCTCCTGGCTGCACGGAGGGTGTAGGGACTCCCTGCCTGTGCACACAGACACACAGACACAGGAGAGTACAAAACACGCACAGATGTGTGTGGCCGCATCGCAGGCAGGGGCTGGAGGTGACTGGAGGTGACCGGAGGTGACTGGATGTGATGGTGGCTGCAGACCCTACTCCCCTGGGTTGTGATGAAATGCTGGGCTGTGGACACGATTTATGAGGAACACAGAAGCAGGCATTTGTGGGTGCCTGAGGCTGGGTTCCCCGGTGCCCAGACTCTCCCTAGGGGTGTGGGTGGAGGTGTGTAGGACCACCTGGGAGCCTGGGCAGGTCTCAGGGCTCTGGACGTGCAGGGATTTCTCAACAGGACAGTGATGTGCAAATGTGAGACAGCACCCAGGCCCAGCTCTGGTGCAGGGACAACCAACGAGCCTCTGTGCTGGCAGGGCAAGGGGGCTGAGCTCCACTCCTGAGCGTGCTGCTGAGAGTGGTACAGCTCCTCCTCGCACGGCTTTGATCACTGTGAAAAGGCCAGAGGGGTGTGTGCAGGTGGGCATTTTCACAACACCGTGTCTAGGCTTGCAAGGTCCACTTGCACCTGTGGATTTCCTTGCAGGTGTGTGAGGTTTTGCAGCATGCAAAACACAGTCCTGTCACTGAGGACTGATAGTGTGTGCACCAGCATTTGTTCACTTCTAGACAGTCATTCCTAGGCACACAGATTTCCATAGTCATAATATGGACACTGTGCATTTCTCAAGGGATTTAGACACCTCTGTTTGGCTTCCTACAGTGCATAAACTCAGGAATCTGTGTTACCCCCTTAATACAGGCAGGAAAATTGAGGCAGAGACAGTAAACAATGCGTCAGGGGCCCTGCAGAAAGGGGCAGAGTGGAAAGAGGGCTATGGGGACTCTTTCTTCCTCATCAGCTACAAGTTGGCCTAGTGAGGGAATAAACCGACATCACGATTAAGGACAAGGTCTTTTGCCTCCCAGTGCTCCCTTTGATCCAAAAAGCCACATCCCTCACGCTGAGGAGGCGAGCCGTGCGTTTGCCCAGCTGTGGGCGAGCAGCTGCATGTCAGTGCTATTCCTGGCAAATGTGGGTCTGCATCCGCTCAGGGAGCACGTACAGCCAGCCTGTGAACTGAATTCCGGAGTGCTGTGTCCCTGATTCTGTGTCAGCGGGCATGTGCTTTGCATATCCACGTACACTTGCAGCCGAACATCTCCATACCAGCACCCCGTGCTGCTGGCTGGGGTGTGTAGGAGTAGCTGGAGGCTTGTGCACATGGAGAGCATTTTGTCTCCGAGCCGTGCACGGATACACACACAGAAAATCAGCCCTGGACACACAAACACACATGCAAGGACAGGCGTCAGAGCAAAAGCGGGGTTGCCGTGGGCTTGAAATTTCACACATTTGCTCGGGCAGTGCCTCCCGAGCTGCCTGCGTGTTGTGTCCCCACACAGCGGGACCACGCATGAATGGTGTGGGCAAAGGTGGGCGCGCGCCTGCGCGTGTGCGTGTTTATAACTATGGGAACACAAATCTGGGCATCCACAGCCCTGCAAGGACCTGCATGCGTGCGTCGGGAGCGCGCTGCTCCCCGTGCATGGCTGAGCGGGGAGATGCCACGGCTCCCCCCGCCCCCGGCCGGCGCGCAGGGACAAACGCACCTGGCCGCAGGTGCGCGGAGGGACGGCGAGCAGCGGCAGGCAGCGCTGCTCCCGCGTGTGAGAGCAGCGGATGAGCGAGCAAACAGGTGTGCCCCGCACACCTCGGCCGGGCTGGATGGGCGAGCGCTCCGGGCACGGCCCAGGAACAGCCGCAGCCCGAGCAGGCGGGGCACGGGTGCCAGCGCTGCCCCGGTGCCACGCAGGGCAGGTGAAGCTGCGCGCTGTAGGTGTGGAGTGACACGCGGGCGGGCGCGCCCGGGCGGGCACGGATGGCTGCGCACACGCAGGGACGGATCCGGATGGATGGCACCCACGGAGGAGGGTGTTGCATGCCATAAATCTGCGCGGAGGCACGGCCGCGGGCATCGCCCCCGGAGCTCCGCAGAGCCGGGGCTGTGGCACGGCGCAGCTCGCTCGGATGCGAGCGTGGCTGCGTGTGCGGGCTCGGGCACGGCCGAGGCAGCCTGTGCCGGGTGCGTAGCGCAGCTCCGGGGCTCCGGCGGCTCCTGCGGGCACCATGTTCCCCAGCAAAACCCTCGGTTTGGCCATTTTCCCCCGGCTTGGGGAGGGGGATACACACACGCGCGCGCGCTGCGAGGTGGGCTCCGTGCGCAGAGTCTGCTCCACATCTCATGTATGAGCATCCCTCCTCCCCCTGGAACGACAGGAGCTGGGGAATCACAATAGCAGACGGCAGGGGAAGCGATTTGGGGAAAGAACCCCCTCCCCTTTCCCACATCCAGATCGATGGAGAAAACCCCAAACAAGACAAACAAACGCTGTGCCAGCCCCCCTGTCCCTGCAGCCTGGGATCGCAATCCTTACCTTTGCGCACAGCAGGCGAGACAAAGAGCTGCTAAAGCAGAGACAATTCCACTCAATCTGTCTGCCTGAAATGTCCACATTTCCACAAAGACGAAGGATGAAAAAAAAAATCTTTGGAGGGGAGGGGAAGGAAAGATGGATCTTCTGAAATCCCCCTCCAAAAAAAGGGGGGGAGGGAAAAAAGAAACCAACCCCCCCCCCAGTTAATGATTTCCTAGAGAAAAAGAATAATGAAAAAAACCTAAAAAATGAGGGGGAAAAATACCCCCCCACTCCTTCAGTGCCAGTCAAAGAATTCGTTTCTTCTTCCTTTCAGCATCCTCTCAACAAGAGACATCCTCTGGCAATGGAGAAAATCCCAAGAGAAAGAAAAATAAAATGCCCCAAAATGGGCTCAGCAAAATGTGAAATCGAATCTCACAGGTACGCGGCAGCAGCAGCAGAAGACGGAAAAAAAATTTAAAAAAAAACAAAAAGAAAAAGAAAAAAAACCAACTCAGTGTCCCCTGAGCACTCCACTTGGATTATTTTTCCTCCTGCTCTTTTGCCATCCGGTTCTGCAGATGTTGCATGGCTCCTGCTACCCACCTTCAGAGAGGAGGAGGAGGAGAAAGAGCGTGTGTGTGTGTGTGTGTGTGTGTGTGTGTGTGTGTGTGTGAGAGAGAGAGAGAGGGAGAGGGAGGACGTGTGAGTTTTCCAGCAATATGATTTTATTCTGGATTTTACCTATTTGCTCCCCCTTCCTCTTTATTTTCCGAGGGGGAAAGGGAAGCCAGCCAGCCCCACTGTGCCGTTATTTTATTTTAGGGAAATCTCAGGCTTGTCACTTGGGAGGTTTGGGGCTTTTGTGAAAAGGCTGGGGAAAAAAAAAGAAAAAAAAAAAGGAAAACCAAATGCAGCCCGGTAAATAAATAAATAAAAAAAAAGCATATATGCATGTGTAGCAAATAAATAAATCCCTGTCTGCGGAAAGCGCTGCTCTCACAGGGAGGGCTGGATGTCTCCCTAGCGCTGTTGCCGCAGCTCCTGTGGAGTTTTGCTGCTCCTTGCAAAGTCACAAGAGGAGGGGAGGAGAGAGAGGGAGTTTGTGGTTGGGGAGGGGGACTCTCCGGACAAATTGGGATCCTGACGTCATGGCTGACAACATTAACCCCTGCTGGCTTGCAGAGGGGATGGATGAGCGTTTTTGCTGTGGTGGATTTTTGGGTGGTTTTTTTTTCCCCCAGGGAGGTGGGCGCGGGGGAGATGATGGGAAAGATGATGGCATTTTGGCAAGCGGGGGGCTGTGCCTGGGCAAGAGTGGCTCAGCTGCGAGCGCTGATGGGTGCTGTGGTTGCCTGAAACACTGTCATCAGCACAGGCTGAGCTTCCTCCTGCAGCCACTGAGATAAAAAATAAGGTGATTTACTGAGAATATCTCCAAGCCACAGAGCAGAGTGGCCTGGTGGCCTCCTCCTGGGGCGCTGGGGAAGATCTGGAGGCTCTGGTGGGGCTGGAGAGTTCCCCAGGCTGGGCAAGCCCAGTTCAGGAGGGATGCTCGGCTCTCCTTGAAGGATGCTGCGTTATGCATACAATGGAGTTTGTGGGAAAAGGGAGCCTGAACTTCCAGAAATGCTCCTAGGGATCAGCTGCTGGTGCTGGGGCTTTGCCTGCTGGAATGGCAACAGCCACTGAAATCATCACGGTCTCCTGTGCACCAGCCTCTGATCTTTGCCTTAAAAAAGTAATATAATTAAGGATCTCAACATCAGGCATGCAGTAATGTACTACCATGAAGGATCCTTTTTCCCTAGGAAAAAGAAGAGCTCCAGCAGCACTCTGAATGCAGAGCAGAAGCCATGGCTCCAGGAAGAAACATCCGAGCTCTCGCCACCCTGGATGGGATCTCCTCTGCGCCTGCCTGGCAGCTCAGAGCAGCCCCTCCGAGCAGGTAAGCCCTGGTTTGCACCCGTGTGTAGGTGGTCTCCAAAGCCCTCTGGGACAAGGGAGCAGAATGTGTCCCAGCAGCTGGGCAGGGCCAGGTCCAAAATGCCTCTGAATGGACACAGGGCAATGTCCAGCAGCCACCGGGCAGCTCCTCTGTCCTGCCCTTCCCTGCAGGGAGATCTGCCCAGCCAGGCTGGGAGAATCCTTGCCTCTGGAGTTCCTAATGCTCCTTTCCCTCATGCTTGGCTTGGCTCTACACGGTTTCCTCATCAGAGGCACGCCATAGATCATGTGCTCCCAGTCTCCCTCTCCCAAAAAGCGCGGTGGGGAGTGACCCTTCTGAAGAGCTTCCCCCTGGCAGGCCAGGCTGGGCTGTTGCAACGCAGAGACATTAAACCAAGGGAGAGCTGAGGGGTGTGCTGTGCTGTCCTGGTGTCACTGCACGGAGGTCCTGGGGGCACTGAACTTGTGGGGCTTGTGGGGACCAGGAAGGCTCAGGGAAAGTTTAATGTCTACACTGAGGCTGTAGTGGGAATTACTAGAATGGGAGCGGAAAAGATCTCACCTGCTGCTGAGGCTGGTGGAAAAGGTTCTCTGCTTGGTTTAGCACCCAGACCACCCCTGCTGGTCCAGACTTAAACAAATTAAGCTCAGAGCAGTGATCTCCACTGCCTTCTCAAGGACCAAAGCAGGTGAGTGGCACTTGTCACCTGCCAGTGAATGTGTCTGCCCGTGTGGACTTCCACTGCAGGCCTCGCACAGGGAATCCAGGGTGCAGGGACCTCGCCAGGACACCCAGCTGTGGCTGGTGATATTTCACTGCATGGTAGCCCAGAGCAAGCCTGTCTGCCTGGGCTCCCAGTGCTGGCCAACCACTGTGCCCTCAGGATGCTCCTGGGCTTCCACACGCCCAATGTCACAAGCAATCCATGCTTTGTCAGCCCCCCCAGGAACTTCCTGTGGCTGAGGGGTCCACGGGAGATGGGCTAAAACGATGGGGTTTCTCCACAATCCTGCTGAAGAAGAGGAACCAGCCCAGCAGCTCTGGTCCTGCAAGATGTCCCCGTGTGCCCACGCAGCACTGGGATCCCTGAGCTGCCTGGTGCCATCAGGTGCTGGTTGTTGTACAGGTACCGCTTTTACCTCCTCTGCTGCTGCCAGCACACACAGCTCCTGACAGCAGTGACTTTCTGAAGCATTTTTTCTGATTTAAGCTTCTGGGCACCAGGGAGGAGCTCTTGGGGAGATGAGAAGCATTTGCCTCCCGGCACCAGAGGCCCCATTTAGCCCTGCCTGGTCCCTTTCCGTTCTGGCCCCTTTGCTCTGCTCCCTCCCACCAGCTATGATTGCATGTTACTGGCAGGAAAGGTAAGTGGAAAGCAAATGTCAGAGGCATACATGAAGAGGAAAAATTATGCTCACAAATGGTGACATTTGTGCTTGCAAGTTCACCCAGTCGGGAGCAGAAACCGTGTCACATGAATTATCTGGCCACTCAGCCACAACGGGAAACTTTGGAAAAGCCGACTGCTCGGCAGGGAATGCATCCAAAGGAGCTGTCGTGTGCTCCTGAAGAACCTACCTGGAGCCACGTTCTGGAATAAAGGACTGCTCTGGAGTTAGTCACCCATCTCTGCTGGCTCTCATGAAGGCTGATCACAGTGACCATGCTCACTGAGGGGTTTGTTTCTTGCCCCTCAGAAGATGGGCATCCTCGAGATGCCATCCCATCCCAGAACCCCAGACGCTGTGGCTCCCTCCCCTGCTGGGGGCTCTCTGCTCTCCAGTGAGGGCCCAGTGATGGCTTTTTCTGAAGTTCGCATTCTGAGCCTGCAAACGTCTGTGAGAGGCTGCTGGAGATGCCACGCTGTGGCTGTCATCACCCTGCAGAGGCCACGGGGCATCGTGTTTGTGGCCATTTGCTGTCCTCCACTATTAAATCACTCATTTTCACTCTTCTCTTACTTGTTGCTCCGCTGCAAGCTCCACACCCCGGCCTCCCTTCTTCTCCAGTGGCCACTGCCGGCTCCAAGCCCCAAGTGCTGCTTCTCCCAGGGGCTTGCCATCCAGGTGAAAAATCTCCCTCATCCCCTCTCCCAGCCAGCTGGAGAGCTGGCTCTTCTGTGCAGCCAACAATTCCCAGCAGAAGATGGTTGTTCTTCTAAAGCAGGAAAAGGATGAGAGCGGAGAAAGCAAAAGAACTTTTATTAAACCAGAAATTGAATGAAAGTCCTGCAGAAAAGGAGAGAATACACAGCCTTAGAGCTGGCATTTCTGTGTAGAAGGTAGAAAACAGCCTGAAAGTAAATGAAGTGCACCTCATGAGGTGGAAATAGAGACAAGCAGAGGCCAGGGGAGTTTTCCCACCTGGTCTAGCACACGGCCTCTGTCTCCTGCTGCAGCTGCATCCAGGACTGAGCTCACCAAGCCAAAGAGGCTTTGCAATCCCACTTTCAGGTTCCTGCAGGAAAGGTTTCCCTCAAGCTGTCCTACAGGACAAATGCTCCATCATCCCCCACAGTGCCACCTAAACACCCTCAGGTGCTGGCAAGGAAAGACCACAAGTCACAGCCCCCACGGACTGGTGGGGCTGACAGCTACCAGCAATGGCTCGGGCAGCTGTGACTCCTGTTTTGGTGACTCTGCCTCCTCTGATTCACAAACGCTTGCTCGTGTATTAGCCCAGGAGCCTCTCTGCTTGGACACACCATGTGCTAGATGTTACATATTCCTGAGGAAATGCCTCAGAGTGTATTCACAGGGTTCCCCATCTTTGCTGAGTTAAAGATCCTTCACCGCTTTGCAAGGTAGTGCAGACTGGTCCGGAGTAAGTGGAAATGCTGACCATTCTGAGGAACTGTGAATGGAGGAACTGATGAGCAGAATTTGCCTCCAGTCCTGTGTGTCCTCTGTGCTCAAATCTCTTTAAGTAGAGCATGGAAAGTGTGGTGGGAAGGGAGAAAGGATTGTCCTTGGTGGATTCATGCACCACCTCCCATCCCAGCCTGCCTTTAAGCTTAGGATGCTGCAGACAATGTTTAGTTTGGGCTTTTCTTTGCTTGAGGAATGCTCTGGCCGAGCAAAGGTCCTTTGATTCTGAGAGTGCAGAAGTGCTGTGCTGGCTGTGGTTGTTGATAGTGTGGTTGTTGGGGTTTAGCTCTCGTGCCTACAACGAAAGAGCATCGCTCCCAACGCCACAGCCTCCTCCTGCCGTGCACAGACAGCCTGCAGGGTGACAGTGACACTGTGCTGAGCCTGTGGCACAAGGACAACCTGCTCCAGCCACACCCAAGGCGGGCGATGGGGAAGGCGAGGTGAGTCAGGTCTGCAGGGCAGCCTCAGGGCTGACACACACTGCAGTGCCAGGGGAGGTGTGACTCCATCCCTGAGCTGTTGAGGGATGCAGAGCCCCAGTCCCGTGAATCTGTGTCTGTCTGTAGATGCCCCGGCTGATTTTCTCTTTGCATTTCCATGGTGGTGCTCAGGAGGAGCAGTGGTGCCCCTTGGGACTGGCATTTCTGATCGTGTTATGACTGGCAGTGTGAAGGGCACGAGGCAAGGAAAAGGCCCTTCAGCCCCTGCAGACAGTTAAGAAGTGCCAAAAAATAAATACCTCCCTGCTCATTGTTGTTAGTGATGGAATCTGTTCTGACATGGAGGGCTGGGCCCATGTCCCCCATTAGGCCTTCCCATCTCAGAGGGTGCAGCACCTCTCACTCCTAGGGATGCTCCTTCCCACCTGTGCCAGCAGAGGAGTCCCCTTCTGAGTCAGAGCTCCTGGTCTGAGTCATGGAGCTACAACAAAAACATCTGGAAGCAGCAGCGGAATGGATTACAAGGATCCAGGTAAAAAATTCCGCTCCTGACCACCACGTGGAGGTGTGGATGGTTGCAGCTCCTCTTTCTCCCTCTGACCCCGCAGCTCTCCTGTCCTGAGGAGGGCCAGGGCTCGGCACCAGCACCCAGGAGGCAGGAGGAGCTGAGGACCGCAGCTGCTGGGCCCGGCTGGCTGCAGGGACAGCGTGTTCCCAGAGCAGGTGCCACCTGCCTCCTCCAAAAACCCTGCAGCATCCACCACCTGCGCCGAGGGGACACCGAAAAGGTGACAAGAGAGGGTCCCTGGGGACACCTGCACTTCATTCCTCTATCGACCTCAGGGGCTCAGATCTCCTGCAGGCCTCGTGACAAAGCTCGTGGCGTGTCCTCCACGGGCAGTGCCCCTTCTTCCAGGTCACGGATGAATGAAGTAGAACAGGACTGGGCCCAGCAGTGACCCCTGGGGAACAGCACCAGTTACAGGCCTCCAGCTGGACTCGGTGCCACCACCAGAACCCTCTGAGCTCTGCCCCTCAGCCAGTTCTCAATCCACTGTCCAAGCTCAACCTCCCGATCTCCCCACCCTCACTACGAGGATGCTGTGGGAGACAGCGTCAAAAACTCTGCAGAAGTCAGGGCAGACAGGAGCCACTGCTCTCCCCTCATCCACCCAGCCACTCATTCCGTCCCCGAAGCCTATCAGTCTGGTCAAGCGTGATTTCCCCTTGCTGAACCCATGTTGATTACTCCTGGTAACCTTCTTTTCCTCCACATGCGTGGAGATGACATTCAGGATGAGCTGTTCCATAACCTTTCCAGGGATGGAGCTGAGGCTGACTGGCCTGTAGTTCCCTGGGTCCTCCTTCGTGCCCTTTTTGAGGACTGGAGTGACTGGGCTTTTCTCCAGGCCTCAGGTACCTCTCCTGTTCCCCACGACCTGTAACTGGGATGAGATTATGGCTCTGTGACCACGCAGAGATCTCTAAATCTTCTTGTTTATCCCCCATGCCGTGTGCACTGGTGCACAGGCATTTCAGAGAGCTAATGGAGCATGAAAGTTTCCAATAAAGGGTGCAAGAGGATCCCCTAACCTGTCAGTCCTTTCCAATGTCACACCGTGCCAGGCAGCTGCTCTGCTCAGTTGCTTCCCTGGAGCAGATCAGGACCTCCTTAAGCATGTTCTGGATCAGCTGGTCCCCACTGGTAGTGCCCCACTCCCAGCTGGGAGGTTTCTGACTTCCCAAATTTGGTCTCTCTCAGTTTGGACTGGATACCTAAGCCAACTTGCAGGCTTCTTTTTGTGATGGAGACACTCCCAAGTCCAGCTTTCAGCGTGGAAATGCAGGAGGACACATGCAAAATGTGCTTTCTGAGGGCATGTCCTGCTCTGGGAGAGGTGTGCTTCCTTCCTCTAGCACTCCTCCTGCCTGGGACAGGGCGTTTGCAACACGTTCCCGCTGGGAACACGATGTGTGCCCCTCCTTGGCTCAGCATTTCGTGTGGGGTAATCCATGCATGCTTTTCCGTGGTGTTTAACCACTGCAGTGTTTGCAGGAGGCTTTGGCTGGCAGCTCTAAACAGGTGGCTGAGCGCTGAGTGACTTTTATGACCTGAAAAGGGTGATAATTGTGCCAAAATTCGCTCTCGGGAGTGTTATATGGCTGTCATGAAACGCGATTTGTGCACTGTGGGTTGGGAGACAGTGAGACGTGTCCTGCTCCCGAGGTGGATCCGACAGTCCATCAGCCTGCTGACAACGAGCAATCTTGGGTCATGCCTCAACTCCTGGAGCCATTGCAGCGTTTGCAGTTGTGAAAACAAAACTCCTGTGTAATTACGCTGCCCTGTGCAGTCTGAGGGTGGGACAGCCGTTAAACAATTCCCCGTGGGAAACGAGGATCACACCAGGGTTTCCCACCGCTCCAAGTGGGGCTGTGCCCCGAGGGAGCCGCTGCCTTCCGACAAAACTCAGCGTGTGACTTCCCAGGTGCCAAAGTGGCTGACGGGGAGGCGCAGCGAGGAGCTGCAGCTCCTCCAGTGACTGCTGGAGACCCCTCAGAGCTGCCAGCGAGGCAGGTGAGGTCCCTCTCTGGAAGAGCAGGAGAAAAATCCCCTGTATCTGCAGTTTGTTTGGGAGCTTGGGAGTGAGATCCGTGCGATGCTGCGTTGCCTGGCAACAGGCCGAGAGTGATGGAGCACAGGGCAGGTCTTCTCCAGGCTGGGGAGCAGCAGCCCCAGCCACGGTGGCTGCCTGTGTGCATGCAGGGAGCAGAGGGAAGGGGGAGAGGGACTTGGAGCGAAGACACGGTCACAAAAACGTGAGGAGAACCAAGAGGGACGTAAAAGTCTAACTGAGGGTAGGGAGATAGAGAGAAGTCAGGGAGGGGAAAGGGAAGGGAGGGCCCAGAGAGGACATCTGGTCACTCAAGGAGCTGCAAAGGCTCCTGGCTGTCACCTCCTGGGGACAGCTGCTGTCTCTCCTCAGGTGTGCCCCAGCTTTGACAAAAGGACTGCAGGAAAATGCAGTTTTTCCTCCGAGCACCTGTAGTGATTCTTCACCTCTGAGGGATCCATTCCCACAGATCTGCTGCCCTCACACCCTCAGACAAGTTTGGAAGCCGACTGCACTGATTTGGGCTGAGGGAACTGTTCTGAGCAGTGATCACCCACGCAAGGCTACACTGGGAACGGCACCAGCGCTCAGAGGAATCCCCGGGAGGGTCCCACTCCCCGCTAAACTGTTTCGAGGGGGCACTTGGGCTAAGGGGTCAGGCAGGGCACAGAGGTTGTGAGTCTAATCTTAATTTCCTTTACCTTTAGCTGGAAATAATAATATTTGTTTGGGAATAATAATAATGAAAGAAAATAAAAAGAGAAGGAGAAAGAGAAGGAGAAAGAGAAGGAAAGAAGGAAGGAAGGAAGAAAGGAAGAAAAAGAAAGAAAGGAAGGAAGAAAGGAAAAAAGAAAGAAAGAAAGAAAAGAAAGAAGGGAGGAAGGGAGGAAGAAAAAAAGAAAGAAAGAAAGAAAGAAAGAAAGAAAGAAAGAAAGAAAGAAAGAAAGAAAAACAATATAAGAACAGGTCAAATGACATGCAAAGGAAGTGGTTTCCATCCACACCAAATGCTTTTGGTCTCAAAATCCCACTCAAAGCCACAGATCTCCCTGCACACCCGTCCTTGCATTTGCATCCAGAGCAGAGGGGACCCCTTGCCAGACACCCCCAAGAAATTTATTGAAGTGCTGTTCTGCCCCACACGTGAGGTTTCCCCAGCTCTCTCTGCTCACATTTCAGCCCATTTTCATCACTAAATCAGGGTGCAGGCTGAGCTCAGCCCTCCACACCACTGCCCTGCACCAAGACTGCCCCTGCACAGAGCACACTGCAAAAAATGACATCTCCATCCCTTTGGCCACCCTCTGGCTTCCCCTTTTGCTGTTTGAGCCTACCCACACCATCCCACAGTGTCCTCAGGAGGAGGAATCCTTCCTTGTTTCCTCTGGGACATGTAAAACAAGGTATTCTGTGCACACTCACACAGTGAGGGAGCAGTAGGGTTGTGATGGACCGTGATTTCCCTGTGCTCAGCTCTAGACTCTTAATAATTAAAACTTTTACCTCAGTACTTTCCATTTTGGTGTTTTTTTCACCCAGTCTGACTATAAACAGTGCTGTGACAGGACTTTGACCTGGCAGGAAATTCCAAATCCAGCAGTTAATTTGAAAAGACGAGCAAAAATACTTTATCTAAGCACAGCTGCTTCTGAAATGTCAGGCTAAAGTTTTGTTTTAGCTGTACCTTCCTTGTCATTTATAATAGGAGGCAATACTAAATTTACCCTGATAAGTACTGCAACACTCATCAGAACAAAGCCTATTGCAATTTTCTATCATGAGTACGGAGGGGGAGAAAAAAAAAACCATTCTCTCTCCGCAGAACATCTCCACTTTGTACCGTGTTTTCCGAGAAAATTAATTCTCTTGCTCCCTCTTTGAAAATTAAGGCTCAGCACAGCACCTGGGAGCAGCGGGGGAGGCAGCATCCCCGGGAGCTGGTGCTCCTTGCAGGGTGGAGCAGCTGGAGCCCGGGATGTGCGCTGGTCGCACTGACCACGGCGCTGCTGACCACGGCCGCCCTTGCCTCAGCTTCCCAAGGGAAAAAATCACTTTTATTTTTTTTTTTTAAGAGTAACGCTCCGAAATCTGGACGGAGGAGGGTTACCGCGTGTTCCCCGTGAATCCTCTCCCAGCCATCCCCGTGGCAGGCTGCTGTCCCTCTCACTCCACTGCCTTTTCCCAGGCAGAGCTATCTATAATTGAAGCAATAGCTGAAACATCTGATTTTCCACCACCCAACTCCTCCTGCTGCAGCTAGCACCAGCCCAAAGTGAGTGCATAAAGAGACATAACGCTTTAGTAACACGTTACTTTTGCTTTTCGCCGGTGCCAGCTGCTGCAGAAGGTAGCAGGGAGTGAGGTGAAGCTGGAACGGGAGGTTTTTGGGAAGCTGTTGCCCTAAATCCAGGCCACATCTCACACACAGAGCGACCCCAGGCATGGGTATAGGGGTGCAAGATTTCTCAGGGCATGCCCGTTTCCTCCTCGCCAAAAGGTGCTTCTAATTATTCCCATTCAGGCTGAAAACTGACGTTTTGTGGGCTCACCAAATCCACCGAGGGGGAATGTTTCCATCTAGAGAAAGTCCACAGGGGAAATGCACTTTTCCAAGGAAGCAGCGGGGAGGCGAGAGAACAAAGCAAGTGGAAGGAGGAGGGTGAAGCACTCCTGCAAAGCTGCTGGGTGCAAACCTCCTCCAGGAGGGAAAGGCGGCTTCCCTCACGAATGGAAAGCAGGAATGGCCACATTGCTCAGCTTTCCCGTGGGATGTGCAGGCAGGGGCTTGCAGGGAGGAGCGGGGACCTCTGGGCTTGGCCGCGCTGGGAACAGCAAACCCTAAACTCCCGGTTCCTGGAAACACCACCTTTTTCTTTGCTTGCTTTGGTGTTTCTGGCCCTCATCTGCAACCCAAAAGGCCGTAGGAGATGAGCAGGGGCTGTGGCCTCACAGAATCACACCACGGCCTGAGTTACCCGTTTGGCTGGTCACGATTCTCCACAGCCAGCAGCTACTCGTAGAGGGCTTGCAGATATCAGCGATGCATTTCTGCTTGGTTCTCTAGCTGAATAAAAGCAAACCCCCCCGGGGGTCCCAAGGGAAGTGAACTGCCAAGCCTAAAATCCCCACAGCTCAAGCTCAACGCTGGCCTTTGCATCTTCTTGGGTCATCTTTAAGGGAGGACACGGCACGCCGCCAGCCTCATTGGAGTGACCTGCCCTGTATTCCTGCTGCTCCCTCGCTCCAGTCCCTGCTCCCCAGAGCAGGGGAGGCTTCGCTTCCACGCTTGGAGAGGACAAAGCACTTTGCAGACAAAACCATAAGGGACAGGCTCCAGAAGCAAGGCCGGGGGCAAAGACAGAGCTGGGTGCCTGTGTCCCCGGGGAACCTGCACCTGAGGCGCCTTAGCCAGCAACCACCCAGCAGAAGGAAGAGCCTCCGAGCCTGCTTCCCAGTCCCCCATCCCAGCTCCTGCTCCCCAGACCGCCAACGCAATTCTTGCAGCATCGGCTGCCCAGCTGAGCAGAGAAAACTGAACCAGCAAATCAGTGGTGCCCAGGCGTTAATCACAGAAACACTGGTGGCAAGAGAGCTCTGGAGATCCAGTCCAACCTCCCCTCATGCTGTGGGACAGCCCTGGTCCAAGGGCATTCCTGTTTTCCCAGGCTCGGGGAGGTGCTGGTTGATGTGTTCCTGCTTCCTCTCCCAGCATGAGCCCTGTGCCACGTCCCCACACTGCCACCTTTTCACCCCAGGCATGAGGTGTGGCCTCAGGACCAGGCAGCAGATCCACTGTTCCCCTGTCCTCGGAGTCAGCCAACACCCTGAGGGGGTCTGTTGTCTCCTGCACTCGCGTTTACACCCACAACTCTTGAGGCTTTGAGGGGACTGGAAGGGTTCTTTGCTTTGTTAAATGTAATTCCCGGTGGAAGTGCAGGGGTCAGGAGGAGGCTGTTTTTCATGCCAAGATGTCCTGATGAAGTCAAGCACTGATGATGGCATCTTAAAAGCAATGAAGAGGGGTAAATCATCTCCCAGCACCAGAAGTTCTGGGGGAAAATTACCAAAAAATGCACTTGTTGGGAGTCAGAATCGGCCAGGCACTTGCACATCCCTGCGTCACGAGCCCGTGGCCCCCAGGAAAGCGGAGTGGCCCCTCACGACACAGGGGCTGGCAGGCTGCTGTTGACATGGCAACGCGGGATGCCCGAGCAGGGACCGCGAGTTTGCAAGCAGCAACACGGAGGAGAAGTGTTCGATAGATTTAGAAAATGCCAACCTCGCACACTCTCGTTGCCTCCTTCCCTCCCTCCTCCCTCACTCACTCACTCCACCTTGCGCTGCCAAGTTGAATAACGGCGTTGTTGTGGTGGGAGAAAAACGGCAGAATCTGTACCCCGGCTGGCAGGGAGAGGGGCAGGGAGGGTCGAACCACTTTTGTTCCCGACAGTCCCCCATTTTCTGCCGGTATCTCTCCCTGTGGAGGCAAAGGCAGGCGGTGGATAGGGATCTGGGGTTCCAGCAGGAGACTCAGGCTCTGTTTGTGCCCTGATATCCCATATTTCTCATCAACACCCTGGACTATTTTACCCTCCCCACTGCAGGATGGAGAGGGCAGCTCTGACTTACCTTTCTGATTTTTAAAGTGGTTTAAGATCCAGGGCTTTTCAAGCATTAGGCAATTCTTGTTCACCATTAGCATTCACGCAGAGTATTCCTTAGGGAGCACAGGGGAGTGAAGAGGCAGAGGGGATAAAAAAGCAGATTTGTCTCCATGGCCAAAATGCTTCCCCAGGGGATCTCTGGGGTGCTGGAGATGAGATCAGGAGTCCCTGCACAAATGACAACTGCAGAAGTCCCTGTTCCCACGCCAGGGGTGACGTCCCAGCCCAAAGGAGTTTGTCCCCCAGCGCAGCAGGCAGGCACGCGTTACCCTCCTGCTCGTAATTTGGGACAGTGCGACAGCCACGCAGCATCACCCGGGGCTGGCTAACACCAGGACAAACACCCTGCTGCTTTTGGGCGTGATGGCAAGGAGATGTTTCACCGTGCTTCTGGTTTCTCCCTGGCCAGGGCTGCAGATTGCTCCAGGCTGCATTTCAGGTGCCCTGCAGGGGCTCACCGAGGCTCCCCTCCAGCCCTGCAGTGGTTCCGTGTGCCTCGCGCTTCGCAGCAGGGCTCTGTGCGCTGCTCCTCCCCGAACCACAGGCCTAAAGAGAGAGGTGATTCTGGGAAGAGTCACCTGTGACACCCGGAAACACTCACCCAGCAGGGCACCCGGCCCTGAAGAGTTTTTCCCTAGGATGTCACAGCGGTGGGACAGCCCTGAGTGCATCACCAGCCCCCACCTGCCCCAACCAGCCCCACCTGGGGGGTGGGGTGTCCACCTATATCTTCCCCAGCACTCAGGGGGGCTGCTTCTCTGGGGATCCTTCTGCAGCTCATATCCCAGAGGGAAGGCAGCCAGCCGAGGTCCTTCTGGAAGGAAGGGACCAGTTGAGACCCCTGCAGTGCAACTTCTATCGTAATACTTCCCAGCTGGGCAGAGCATGAGTCCGTTCCTGCTCCTAATCCCTCCTCAAGGCAAGAGTGAAGGTGACCTTTCCCTTGGCAAGAGGGACAAGAAAAGAGCAGTGTTTGAGGGCACCATGCAGGTTTATGCCAGAGAGCAGTGTTTTGTCACTAAAACACACCTTGGACTCCAGACAGGGGTTTAGGCTCTGATGTTTTGTGCTCGGATGTGGTTGAGCGTGATCTGGATAGGTGAGGAGACACTTGTGTCCCTTTCTCACGAGGGTGAAAGGGCAGAAGGGGTTGGTCAGTGGGAAGAACCCGGGTCCCACATCTCCCAGGCTGCCTTGCTTGTACCTCCTGCACACACGGGAGCACGGCTGCTTTGCAAGCCTGGCTGGTGTCCGGGTGCCTCCATCTCAGGGGGCAGACAGGACCCTCCCGTGGCTCAGGGGGCTCTCAGTGACAGCAGCTGATGTGTTGGCTCTCACCAGGGACTGAGACTTTGAAACCCTTCGTCGGTGCTCTGCTGGCACAGCCACCTTCCCCCCGACCCTTGCAGAGAGGCACAACCCCCCCTGCGTTTCCTCGGAGAGAGGTTGTGCGGTTCTGTGCGGGGCTCAGCCCTGGCGCTGCTGATGGCAGAGGGAGGAATCCCCCCTCTCCGGAGGGGGATGGGGCTGCTGTTTTTCCCACAGCTCTGGTTCGTGTGCGGGGAAGAGGAATCCGCTCCAGCAGCTCGTCACTGCGCCAGCACCAATCGCGGGCGGCACAGGGAATCCCTCTGCAGGGAGCAGCTCTGCCGAGCCCAGCCAGCTCCTGACAGGGATCCTCCACACAACCCCCCACGAGCAGCATCCCACCTCCATCCCCCCCCAGAGGAATCTTCTGAGCTTCCTCTGTTCTTTTGTCTCCCCCAGCACAGCCACTTCTCTCTCTTGAATTTCTTCTGCCTCGCTCCACGCTGCTCTGCAGCTTTCTGTGCTCAAAATAATTTCTGCTCAGGGAATTCCTCTCCCTCCCTCCCCGCTCTCCTGCAGTATTTCTCGCTGGCCTTTGCCCTAAGAGATGTAGTTGAGCATTAGCCCAAACACCATCTCCCACTGGTGATCTGTAGCAGACTGGATGACTTTAAAACCCTCCTGCAAGAACATCTTGTTTCAAAGCCAGAGCGTGAGACAGGAAGGCTTCGCCCTCCAGGTGGGGTGTTTGCTGAGGAATTATTCTAAGCCCTGAATGTCCTGGCGAAGTGCTGTGCTCACCCAGGGCACTCCCAGCCTGAGAGGGGACAAAATCTGGGCCTGAGAGCAGCAACCTTGGCACTGCTGCCAGCATCCATCTCCTCTCCAGCCACAGGAAGGTGCCAGCCTCCAGCAGCCACCTGTGGTACTGGAGGGAGCCTCTATATCCACCCTACAGACTGCAGTAAAATCACCTACAATTAACTGCCTGCAGATCACAATCAGCATATTTACCGATTGATAGGTGCTGTGCTTCTGTGGGAGGTCTCACAGGCTGGGCTGGGTTAATCCTGGCTGCAGAACTGTGGGGCAGAGCTCTCTGGACCGTGATGAGGGACTCAGTGCCAGCAGTGCAACCAGATGCCCTCAGAGGTGGGTCTAAGGCACTGCAGAGCCTGGGTCTTTTCATTTTTGCTGTAATTAGGTATTGTTTCTTAGGTATTGTCTTCTTCCTTCTGTAATGAGCTGCTGATTTTTGTGATTCCCGTCCAAAGTGTTGAGGGGACTTCAGCAATTGCTGCCCCAAATGTGTTGGGTTTTGCCTTTTGAGCTGGACCTAATACTTGCTGAGCCCTGGGAGCAGCCTGGTTGCCAGGGCGCTGTGCATGCTGTAGTGTGTGTGTGTGTGTGCATGTGCTGCAGCTGCTGCTCAGACACTCAGCAGTGAGGTAAGAGGAGGAAGCTGTATGTATAACCTCCCTTTTGAAATACTACAGCAGCCTAATGCGAGCTTGTGACGAGGGTAGAGCAGCTATTTTTAGCAAAACGCTTCAGGTGAGTCGAAACTTTCCCCTTTGTTGCCTGCATCTTCAAAGCTCTCCTTTCAGCCTGGAGAAACAAGGCTAATCAGCCTCCCTGGCTTCCCAGTTCTCCCAGCAGCGAGGCTTCAGGCTCTGGGATGCTGCTGCCAGCACGGGCACGGCGTTGCAACCTGCCCTGCTCCGTGCCTCCGTGCTGGGCCAAAAAAATGAAGGGCTACAAAGCCAGCGTGGATGTAAGAAAGCTGGGAAATGCCCTGTGTGGCTTTGCCTTCCAAACGGGCTGGGATGTACTGGAAGCTGCTCTCCAGGGTTTCTCCAGACCATGACCTGGATTAGCTGGAGGGCAGGTGCTGCTGAAGCTGTAGTGCCAGGGGGCTGAGGAGAGTGGCAGCCACCCAGAGGCTCCAGAGAAGACCCCAGACCACACATCCCCACTGGACCCAGAGGAACATACGGGGTGTGCAGGGTGTGTGAGGAATGGGTGCACAGACTGCCAGGGCAGACAAGCCCAGGGGTTGCTTTGCTGGGGTCCCTCCCCGGCTTGAGCTGCTTTGTTGCTGTGCCACAATTAAAACACTTAAAGGAACCAGGTGTCTGAGACTCAGCCAGTAAGAAAATATTGCCTGGCAGCAAGAGTGTGAGGTGTAGGGGGTCAAACGGAGAACCTGTGAAGGGACTTGGGTCCCAGCAGTGACGGTGGTGGTGCAGGTGTGACCCCAGCAGTGGCATCTGAAGGGTCAGATGGCAAAGCTGCCTTGACAAGTAGCCCTTTGCTGTGGGATGTCCTCACCCAGCTGTGATAATGGACAGAGGGGGCTGAGGGTGCCACCCACCCACCCCATGCTCCCTGCTGAGGAGGAAAACTGGGCTGGCAAAGGGCCACGATCTTAAATTCATCGGGTGGTACTGAGGATTGTTTGGCTTCTCTCTGAAAGATCCTTCTTCCCAGGTGATGGGCAGAGCCAGCCCCCCAGGGAGAGCAGTTCTGTCTAACCCACTTTTAGACCATGCACTTAATGCAATGAATCTCCTCGCTTTTCTCCCAGGTCTTCACTTACAACAAGATCCCTTGGCACCCTCTTTAAAAACAGAAGCCTTGCTGACATGCCTTTATTGGGCTGCTCTTAAAGCTGGCACAATTAAACAGCGCAGATAAGAGCTGCTGTGCAGCCTGCATTCGGTTAGTAAATATTAATGCTGACTTTTTTAAGGTGAGCGGTGTGCTCCTACGCTGCTGGCAGCTAGCTTGGCTGGTACAAGAAATGGCTTCACTTTTGATAAGGGTTCAAAGAAGGTTTGAGCTCCTGGAGTTTGAGGCCAGATGGGATAATTTGAGTAAGTTGTTTTTCCTATCTAGGGTATCCTGAAGTTTCAGCTGGTTGACAAGCCCAGTAACTCCAGCTGGGTGAAGGCAGAGGAGGTGTTTGGCAAGGCCAGCTTATTAGAAGGGCTGTATTTTGATTTATAGCTCTCTTGTAAACAGAAGATCCTCTGCAAGCAGACATGGAATGCAGGTAGCAGGCAATGCAGTATTTAACTACCCCTGCCATTAAAAACGTGTGGTTTGTGACTTTTTGCCCCTGGCTAACTTCAAACTCTGAAGGACACTTCTGGCAGAGAAGTGTTTCTCTATCCTCCAAGCAAGTCTTGTTTCTCACCTTCTTCCCCTCTCGCCCCCCACGGTCAGACTAACCCAGCTTTATGCTGAATTTAGAGGGCTTTGCATTTGCAGCTTCAATTTTAATGCTGTGAGCACCTGCAGTGTCCTACCATGGGCACAAGGTGTGGGAGTTGCTTAGCTGGAGGAGCAGGTCTGTAGCTCCTGGGAGTAAATTCATTTGGCATTTAAGCTCTCGCTGGGAGCTGGTGAGGGTGTCCAGAGTTGTCCCTCCACTCCAGGGGATTACAAATGATCCCGTGGAAGGCCTGGGGTGAATGCCAAGCAGCCCATGCTGTCACGGGGATGCTGTATTGAAAATGCAGTTTATCATCACTCCAAGACTCTGTCTGGGGCCGCAACAGGTCACAAAAGGGAGAGGAAATCTGGCTAAAAGTCTGCCTGGAAGGCAGATGCTGATTCTCAAGGCTGCCGCAGGTCCTAACCAGCAATCCCGTGTCTCGTTTGCTTTGTGCTGCCCTGAGGCTGCCAGGGAGGTGCCGATGGTTTCTTGGCCCCTCTTTGCACCTCCCTCATTCAATTCTGCACCTGCAGGAACCACAGTGACTTTTGCCCCATCTCAAACCTAACTGGACACGAAACAAAAGCCGGGCTTGGCTGCTGAGACGCTGGGCTGTGACACTTTACAAGGAAATCCATATAAAGAAGGCAATTTATGCACCTCTATCGTACCTGGTAATGCAAATCCGCATTTAGCACAGGGGGAATTGCTGGCTCCGTGGGGATTGAGGGCTGTTTGGCAAAGCAAGCACTCTGCCATCAAATGAAGAGATCAGCTACGCTTCCTGGAGCCAGCAAGCCTGGGTTATATTTAACCCAGCAGCTTTCACACCGGGAGAGTAAGTACACACTTTATATCTCATTTCTGTCCTGGGTGCCATGGTGCATCACAATTGTGGCAGGGGTGAGCCGCTCCCCATTAACACCTTTCCAGGCTGCTTAGCACATCTGAGGCTCCTGGAGGGTGGGGGCGAGAGGAGAGGGAGGCAGAAGCAACCGCAGAGCCTGAAGCCTCTGGTCCTGGCTCTCCTCCCTTCCCTGTCTGGCTTTGTGACATCCTCCCAGGCCGGCAGAGAGCTCAATTCGCTCTGGAATGGTAGGAGTGGATGAAGAGATGAAGCAAAAGGAGGAAGAGGAGCAACCTCCTCACCTGAGGAGTCTGGGACAGCTCTGGAGGATGAGGAAGTGCTGTCCTGCCCCTTGTAGGGCTTGGCTTGGACCAGGGTGGTCACCACTCTCTCTCGAGCCACCTAGGTCAGAACGGGAGTGACCTTGATGGGCCAAGGCTGAACCAGAGCAAGATGAGCAGGAAGGATCAAGATCTCTGCTTGCTCTCCTGTCCTTCCTCTCCTCACCCTCTGGTAAATGCTGTTCCACGGACCTGGTGCCCTGAGCTTGGCAGCCTTGGGGATGGCTCTGCTCAGGGCCTGCTTTCCCAAGAACACAAAGACAGGAGGGGTGTGATGCCTCAGCCTGGAAAAGGGAGTCTCTAGGCCTGGAGCAGGGAAGGAGAGCAGACAACGCCTGGGAATGCAGAATCCCCACCTCACCCCAGAGGTGAGTTGTCCCCTCAGCCCTGGCTGTAAGAGCAAAGGGGACCTCAAAGGCCACGCTGCTCGTTTTTTCTCTGTACCCTGGGGGAAGGTGCAGCATCCAAAGTCTTCAATTAGCACCCATCACCACCCTTACTCCTCACAGAGCCAGGAGTGGAAGCTGATGGGGGAGCAGGAGCAGAGCTGGACGGTGCAGAGCCGCCCCTGGGGCACTGAGCAGTCGAGGTTTTCCTGCCCCTCCTGTCTGTCCCATGGAATACCTGGCATCAGCAGCTCTGTTTACAGGCATACACGGAGAGCTATAAAAGCTCTACAGGAGCAGGCTTACAGACCAGGTCATCTTAAAAAATAGGGGGAAATGGGGCGTGTTATTACAGCAACATGCTCAGTGTGGCAGCCAGTCTGACAGTCGAGAGCACAGACCTTGCAGGACCTTAGGAACCCATCCTGAGCGGGTTTGGGAGAGCGTGAGGGGGCTAACCCCATTTCCTGCACAACAAAGGCAGTGTGCGTGCCTACGGAGGCCTAGGAAGGGGTGGAGATGTGGAAAAGAGGCAAGATAACAGGGTCTGGAAATTGCTGGCCAGACGGGTGCTGTGAAGGACAGAGCGTGTCCTGCCTGGAAGGGAATTGCTCTCTGAGAAATGGGACTTGGGGCATGGGGTGAAAAGAGGGGCAATGCTGGCAGCTTCATTTCGGGTTAATGAAAATATGATTAACAGTTGTAATTAACTGATGAAATGGTGACTAGTTCTCTGCCCCCTCCTGATGATTGATGAGGTGCAGATATCGCCTGTGTCCGTGGCTTCTGCTTACGGCAGCACTCTGCAGCAGCTCAAACTTTCTGCCTCGGACTGGGGTCTGGAGGGGGTTTCTGTGGCTCTCGCTGCTGAGGTGGGAGCGTGGAGCTGCCCCCAGCCCTGCCTGGCTGGGAGCTTTCACGGCAGGGAAGGGAGTGCTGCGGCACGAATGGGGTGAGGATGTTGATCCGTGGTGGAGCAGCTGCTCCAGAGCCAGGCTGGGAAATGAAACCTCACCGAGGGCTGGGGCTGAGCTGCTCAGGCCCCCGCGGGAGGGGGCATTTCCTGATGCCGGGGGCTCTCGTGTGCCCCGGAACTGTGACACACGCCCAGCCTCTGCCCAGAGGGACCTGGGGTGTGCTCACGGGTGGGAGCACGATGCCCCAGGTTCACTCTGAGCTGAGCTTTGGTCAGCAGTTGCCTGAGGGAGGGGCTGACCATCACCTGCTGAGCGAGTGCCCCTCTCCTCTCAGCAGCGCGTTCGTGGCAAGGTCACCGCTGCAAAGCGCCAGCCACGAGTGATGCTCCCTGTGCTCCCTGCCTCCGCCTGGTCCGGGCAGCGATCATTAAGCTGGGTCAAACAGGACTCAAAGTGCCCACGGAGCTGAGCTTGCCACCTTTAAAAACTCGGATGAAACCTGCACAAATATGTGAGAGCAACACTGGAGGAAGGCACTGCACGCATGAAGTGAGCAGGGCAGCTGCAGGGGTGGCAGGGGCACAACTGACTCTCGTTTGCTCCAGCACGAGGGGAGCGTTTGTCCCTACAATGAAGACAGATGGCACCAGAAGTGCCCAAGGCAGGTCAGAAACTGGTGCTGTGTCCCATCTGAATAGCTGCTGCTTTCTCTGGAGCGATGGTTAAGGATGTGCTTTTTGCTGTAGAGGGGAAGAACGGGGCAGGTGAGCTATATTTTGTTTGTCTGATTACATATGCATGATCTAAAAAAAGTGACTCTCCATTTTCTCTAAGGATACCTGATGAGCATTAAAAATACAATTGCGAGAATAATCAGGTCAGACTTCAAACAAATGCAGGGAAACAGATCTGTTCAAGAAATAGATACCCTGTTATGTCACATTTTGTCTGAACAGTTCTTTAAAAATGATCTTCCTTTCAGAGATGAAACCAAGGCTTTTCAACCCAAAAGCTATGAGTGGCCAAGGAGTTCTAAGTGGGGAGGAAAAGCAAACCCCACAGTTTTATGGGGCCTCTGCAGAGCTTACTGCAGGGCATGGCTGGTGCAGGGCTCGTGCCTCTGTGGTTTAAAATGGGTGCAAACAAAGGGATAGGACCAGAGAGGGTGTGGGGCTGACCCCAGTTCCACGACCCCTGCTGCCTGTGGGGCAGGGTGAGCCCGAGGGGAGCAAGGAGCCCCTTGCAGCTTCCCGTGGTGTGTCTGTGGCAGCCTAAGCTTGGTGCAGAGTTGCTGCCTGGGTCTGGTTGGGAGCTGCAGGGGTAAAGCTCTTTTGTGAGGGAGCCTTTTCTCCAGCAGTGCCAGGGTCAGAGGTGCTGCCAGCTTTCTGTGGGGTGTTAGCACGGGTGCAGGGGAAATGGAACTTCCCCATCCCTCCAAAACAAAGCCAGTGACTTCTCAGATGCCCAGCTGGGACAGCTGTGTAGGCAGAAAGCCTCTGCAGATCTGCAGGCAGGGTTTAGCCCCCTGCCTTCTCTCCTTACCTTGCTGGGGAGGTTGACAGGCTGCAGCAGCAGAGCTTGTAGCTCTAAATCTGCTGAAAAGCAACAACTTAAAGAAGGAACTATCCATAGCTCAGCTTGGAAAAAAAAAATCCCAGATACACAAAAATGCCATCTTACAGTCACTTTACCTGCAGAGGGACACTTTCATGCATCAGTGGGACGCAAATGCTTGAATAAGCTTCAGTTTAAATGGAAGTTCATCTGGGAAGGGAAGGCAGAGGTCTCCCGTGGGCATGGCCACTCAGCAGCAACGCGCTGGGTGACCCGGACAGCTGTGGCACGTGTCTGCAGGTGACACTGCTATTGTTGTGCAGCTTTTCCCATGAGCAAGGGAGCCTTGCCAAGATACTCTGGGAGCCCTGGGCTGCCAGAAGTCCTGTGTAAGAGGAGGGGAGTGAGGGAAGCTGCTCCGTGTCCACCTGACTGGAGAGCTTTGGCTCTGCTGGAGTCTGGAGAATGGCTCTGAGATCAGTCTCCTTCCTCAGGAGCCAGGGAGCTCCCTGCCCGCTGTTCCATCAGATATAAATATGTGTAAATAAACCAGCTGTGGTTTTGCACACCCAGGTCACTGCTGCTGTCACTGTGCCGGGGCTGTGAGGGGTCTGTCCCAAAACCCAAAAACCTCGCGCAGTGCTACGGGCTTGGGGCAGAGCGGTTGGGAGGGGGCCCAGCAGAAAAGGGCCTGGAGGTTGACAGGGGCTGGACACGAGCCAGCTGTGCCCAGGTAACCCCAGACCAGTGGCACCTGGCCGGTACAGCACTAGTGTGGCCAGCACGACCAGGGCAGTGATTGTCCCGCTGTGCTGGGCACTGCTGAGGCCACACCTCGAGTGCTGTGTTCAGTTCTGGGCCCCTCAGTTCGGGAAGGACTTTGAGCAGCTGAGGTGATAAAGCTGGGGAAGGGTCTGGAGCACAGGTCCCATGAGGAGAGGCTGAGGGAGGTGTGGGGGCTCAGCCTGGAGAAAAGGAGGCTCAGGGGTGTCCTTATCACTCTCTACAACTCTGACAGGAGGGTGCAGCCAGGTGGGGGTCACGCTCTGCTCCCAGGGAACAAGGGACAGGATCAGAGGACATAATCTCAACCTATACCAGGGGAGGTTTAGGTTGCATATCAGGAGTAATTTCTTCCCAGAAAGGGTGATTAGACATCGGAATGGGCTGCCCAGGGAGGTGCTGGAGTCACCATCCCCGGAGGTGTTTAAGCAAAGACTGGACGTGGCACTCGGTGCCGTGGCCTGGTTGCCAAGGTGCTGATCCATCAGAGGCTGGACTCGGTGCTCTCAGAGGTTTTCTCCGACCCGACTGATGGATTCTGTGGAACCTGCGGCGGGGCCGGGGCCGCTGTCGCTTCCCCCCGCGGCGGGCAGGGGGCGCCAGACCCCGCGGAACGGGACACGGGGGACACGGGGACGGCGAGCCCCGGCACCGCCAGCGCTGTCCAGCCCTGTCCCGGGGCACAGCCCTGTCCTGGGGGGCACCGGGCACAGCAGCGCCCGCCGGGACAAGGACGCGATTGTCCCGCTCTGCTCTCACCTCGGGTGCTGGGGCAGTTTTGGGTGCCACAACGTAAGAGGGATATAAAACTGCTGGCGTCCAAAGGAGGCCTCAGGGATGGTGAAGGGTCTGGAGCTGCTGAAGTCACTTGGTCTGTCCAGCCTGGAGAAGGACAGACCTCAGGAGCCTAANCACTTGGTCTGTCCAGCCTGGAGACCTCAGGAGCCTACAGCTTCCTCACAGGGGACAGCGCCCATCTCTGCTCTGTGGTGACAGTGACAGGACCCAAGGGAACGGCCTGAAGCTGTCTCAGGGGAGGTTTAGGTTGTGTGTTAGGGACAGGTAATTCACCCAGAGGGTGGCCGGGCACTGGTACAGCCTCCCCAGGGCAGTGGTCACAGCACCGGCCTGACAGAGGTCAAGAAGTATTTGGAAAACGCTCTCGGGCACATGGTGTGCCTCTTGGAATGTCTCGTGCAGGGGTAGGAGTTAGAGTTTGACCCTTGCAGGTCCCTTCCAGCTCAGGATATTCTGTGAGACGCTCGTTTCCCGTGGGGTGGTGGGGCTGGTCAGAGCCATGGGGTGGCCAGCCCAGTCTGGATCCCTCTCCTCCACTGGACCCCTCTGGGCCAGCACCCCCGGGCTCGGGGCTGGCCTGGGCTGGGCGCCACACGGAGCTTTTCCTCTCCGGAGCAGTTGACTCCAGGCTCGCATCGATTTCCATTTGAGCCAGGCACTGCCTAAAAGGCCCGGAGGGAGCTTGCACGGCATCTGTATTGCTGCAGCTTCCAGAGCGAGCCTTGCCAAGGCTCTCCGAGTGTGAATAGCTGGGGGAATCCCTCTGCGAGCTCCCTCCGAGGGACGCCTCTCTCTAGGTCTCCTGACGCGGGGTTCTTCTGCTGCTAATCGGTGCCAGAGCAAAGAGGTCCCGACCAGCACAGCCCAACACCTTCCCAGATGTGGTTTCCTTTCCCTTGGCAATGCAGGAAAATGTGTAGCTGTTGTCATCACAGCCATAGGATGGCCTGGTTTGGCAGGGACCTTAAAGATCATCTCATCCCAACCCCCTGCCAGGGGCAGGGACACCTTCCACTATCCCAGGTTGCTCCAAGCCCTGTCCAACCTTGAGCACTTGCAGGGATGGAGCAGCCACAGCTTCTCTGGGCAACCTGTTCTGGTACCTCACCACCCTCACAATAAAGAATTTTTTCCTGATATCCAATCTAAACCTGCTCTCTGTCAGTTTGAATCCATTGCCCCTTGTCCTGTCGCTCCCTCCCTTGTAAATGGTCTCTCTCCATCTTTTCTGGGAGCTCCCTTCAGGCACTAAAATGCCACAGCTGGGTCACCCTGAAGTTTCTCTTCCCCAGACTGAACAATCCCAATTCTCCCAGCCTTTCCCTCTGCCACAGAGCTGCTCCATCCTTCTGCTCATCCTGGTGCCTCCTCTGGACTGGTTCCAGCAGCTCCACATCCTTCCTGTGCTGGGCCTCAGGGCTGGGGGCAGCTCTGCAGGTGGGGTCTCGCCAAAAAACGTTCCAGCAGCAAGGACTGGGGCAGGCTGTGCTCTCCCAGCACCCGAGTACCCTCCCAGGTGTGCGATCCCGCTGTGAAACACCTCTCGTGGCTTTAGGGCGTTCCCCAGACCCACCCTCATGGCCGGGGCTGGGTTTTTGATTGCTCTGCATCAATTAGTGCCTGGCTCCCGGGGCTCTGAGGTTTGCCCGTGAAAGAAAAGCAGCTCTGCAGTTTCTTTGCTTTGCAAACCGGTCGCTGTTACCAGCCCAGGTTCAAAAAAGCATCTTTAGCAGCAAGAACTAAACCTTCTTTTATTTTATTTATTAATTTTTTTTTTTAAGAGGAATGTCTTAGCACAAGAGTTGAACCTGGTTCAAATGGGTGGTTTCTCATCCGTTTTCACCTGACAAAGCTTTTTTTTGTTCTGGGTTATTTTTTTTAACCTTCTAATGGGAAGATTTACCAGGCCTTTCTGCCTTTCTCAAAGTGATGAAAACCCCTCATTGCTTTTCAGGCTGGTGAAATGGGAGTGAAGAAAGGGACTAAGGCAGTAACTACTTGCTCAAATATTCTGACTTCTTTGTCACTCAGGTGAAAATAGAAGGATAAAAAGGAGAAAAGAGCTGAAAGAGCTTGTTCTGTTTCCTCTGAAAAATTCATCTTTCTAACTGCTGATCTGGCTTGTGGAGAGCTTAAAGTGGAACCGTGAGACCCTACAGAAAAAAAAAATGCAGTTTTTTCAAAAGTTTCATTTTACATTTTTAAAGGAAAAATTTGGGGTTTTTTAATTTTTTTTTTTTAGAGGAAAGGTAAAAAATCCAGTAGAAAAAATAGTTTAAAATTAAAAAGGATCACATGCTGGTAACTCTGGTTCTTCCTAGAGGGGCAGGTGATGTGCAGCGAGGTCTCTTTGGTTCTTGGCAATGAAGCTCCACCACGTTATTTCATTCTCATCCTCCTAATTCTCCTTTATCTCCTTCAAAGGGATGTGGAGCCCCCCTCACCTGCTGGACTTTGTGTGCCCCAAAAGCAGCAGGACACATCACACCTGCCTCAGTGCCAGGTCCCCTGGAGGTGCTTTGGAGAGAGAACCAAGACAAAATGAAAACTGTCCCCTAAACACCACCCAAGATTTGCTGTGGGGATGTAGAGAGGGGGAGATGGCTCAGTTGTGCCTCCCCTCGTGCCTGGCAGCGAAGAGGTTTTGGGCAATCCCATTTCTGAACGTGTCACACAGCATCTGAGTGCAAACCCTGCTAAAGGACAGCAGGGGACACTGGGGCAAAGAAATTTCCCTGGACACAGCTGCAGGTTGTGCTGTGGACGTGAAAAAAGAGCAAGGCTCACCAAGTTCATCCCTTGGGAACTCTCCCAGGAGACAAAACGCTGGCAAACAAAGGTGTCGGGGGCAAGGTGCTCTGAAGAGGGGGCATGAAGGATCAAACCAAGCAGCCTGAGGGTGAGTGGGATGGAAAGCAGGCTGCCTGCAGGAGCCTCGGGTGTGCAGGACCCCATCCCCTGAGGAAGCCGAGAGCTGCCAGTGGCCCGGGGAGCCTTTGCAGTGCTTGGCACAAAGTGCCATGCCCGGAGCAGAGCCCACCCAGATGCCTGCCCAGGTGACCACAAGAGTGGCTGTTCCACGCTCCCCATCAAAAACATCACATGGGAAGGCAGAAGATTAAATCCACATGATGAATCCTCTCCTGGCCAGCAGCAGTTGGCTACCCCCAGCTGTTCCAGATGTGTTTGCTGTGGGCTGGAGGCCAAGGACAGCTGGCTGCTGCTCCGTGAGGCTCAAGCCACAGCTGCAAGATCCAAACCAGGCAGAGGCATCAGATGGCTGAAAGTTCCTCCCCAGAGTCTGTGGTGAGACCTCATCCGTGTGGCAGTCGTAGGAGGGGCTGGCAGAGCTTGCAGGGTGTGCTTTTAAAGGTTTTTAGGATGTCTGGAGTCTGCTTTCCCAGAGCTTTTGGCATGTCAGCCCTGCTTTCGTACGTGTGCCTTTCCACCTTTCTGTTTGCCCACTGACCCCCTCCCCCGACCTCTACGCTCTGGATATCTTTTCTTTTACAGCCAAAGGGTTTAGGGTTAATGAAGTACTGGCTCTCAGGTCAGCGTTTTCAAGAAGTTCTGCTTCCTTGTCAGCAGCTGAGCTTTTTTTGCAAACCTGGTGTTCTCTACCTTGATTTCATCAGTCTTTTTGGCCTAAAAGTTTTCTTTTGTGGTGCTTGGGTTTTTGTTTGGGGTTTTTCGGTTGTTTTTTTCTGTGGTGTTTTTGTTGTTGTTTGTGCTTTTTTGTTTGGTTGGTTGGTTGGGGTTTTTTTCCCTACCTTAATTTTTAACCTTCTGCTCTTTGCCAAGCTTTTCTGTGCTATGCATGCTGCTGTTACTGAAACGTTTAAGCAGTGAAGCCTGAAGTTCGGGGAGATGAAAATTGAATCTGCCTCTCCTACCTCACCCCACCCCTTGCTGTGCATGTGCATCAATACTGCCCAATTTCGTGACCCCCACTGATCTTCTCTCCAGCACCTCTGCCTCACTGAGCACTTGCATTCCACGTGGCTTTTAGGGTTTGTTTTTTTTTTCCCTTCTGCCTATTGTACAATCTGCTCCTTGGCTCGGTAGTACTCATCACCATTGTGTTAGAGTGCTTCACACATGGTAATGAATTTAATTTCACACCACCACTACTGGAAGACAGGTTATTTTTAGCCTCTCTTTAAATTTGTGAGAATTGACATGCAGAGCTTCAAGCAGGAGAGCAGTGGATGCTTCTGGCCGTCAAGCTGGAGATCTCTGGGGTCATGATTTTGGAATACTTAACCCCAGAGGGTTCTCTGCAGGGCAGCTGCCCCTAAGCAAGAGTAAGGGGTGCCTGGCACACCTATAAATCAGACCCAGGATGTCTCTTACACCTCTGGGAGCCAAAGCAAGTGGCTCCCTATGGAAACTTGGGATCAAATCCTTCCGTAAGAGCCAGAGGCAGCACCTGCTCCCCCAGTGTGCCTTCGCAAGAGGAGCATCCTCTGTCTCCCTGCAGCTTTTTGGCTGTCTGCTGTTTGTCCCTCGTTATCAGCTACAAATAGCAGCTCCCTGTAAACAGGAACTGCTGCTCCTTCATTGTGCTAATTCCGCCTGGGATAGACACATCTGGCTGGCTGGAAGAGCTGGAGGTGCTGCGGTGAGGTGACGGGATTCTGTAATTACACACCAGCGTAATTTGCTGCTCTTCTATCTGAGTGCCAGGGCACTGGGGCTGCTCTGAACGCTGGCACTCCTGACTGGAGTGCGTGACTCTCTGGCCTCGTGGATATTCCTTCTGGAGAGGCTTCACAGGCTGCTGGCAGCAGGCACTCGTGGCCATCGCAGTGTTTATGGGCTCTGGTCCCCTCCCCACGTGCTCTGGCTGCTCTTTATGACCCGAAGTCCTGTGTTTTCAGCCCAGCATTTGACCAGCATGGCCCGGTCTCAGCTGTTCCTACCTCCCCCACCAACCAGCCACTGAACTCCCTCTTGTCCTTTTTAATGATTCCAGGTCTTCCCGCCCCTCCAAATACCTTCCTCAGCTTTCTTTGTCAGCTCAAAGGAGACCCTGGTCCCACCACAGCTCAGTTTACAGCTGCAACCAAACAGCAGCACAAAGGTGCTGCTGAGCTTTGGGGAGAATAAATCCCCAGGGAGGAGTGAACTCTGCACTCAGGACCTACCACACCTGGACACATCTGGAGCGTACTTCCACCCAAACCAGATTTATTCCCGCTGCGGGTGTCCCGTGTGCGTTCATGCCCTCGCTTGTTGAAGGGCACTCGGGTTGGTTCAGGGCTGAGTGGAGTCCAGCTCCCTGCAGCAGTGTGGGAAATACAGGTTCCTTTGTCCCTGGCACTTCTGCTCCTGTTAATAGTGATGTTGGCCAACACTCTATCAGGGGTAATGATATGGACTTCAGGCGACGCCGTGTGATCGCTCTCCTCGCGGATCGATGCTCGGGTTGGCTCGGCAACACAGCCACAGAGCACGGATGTCAGCGAGGGACCGGAGAGCAGCGCAAGTGGAAAGGAAGGTGGCAATTCCTGCTGGAATATGTGACTAATTGCTGTGCTTTGAATCCAGGGGATTTGAGAAATGTCTGTACAGAGGCTGATTAATTAGTGGTGATGTCATTCTGCTGGCAATTCCAGGGCAGGCCGGCTGAAACATCACCTTTGGATGTAGATATAATCCTCGACAAAATGCTCTGCATTGGAGTGCATAATGTGGAGCTGCTTTAAGGCAGCCACAGGGAAGCTGGAAATGCGGCCCCGGGCAGGGCAGGGCAGGGAGAGGGAGTTTGCCCTTTCGTTGTGCAGTTTGATTGAGGAGCGTGAGTCCGTGCCTGTCTGAGGGCGATCACTTGGACCTTCTGAGTCCTGGAGAAGTTGCAGCTTCACCCAGTTATCCTGCTGCTCGGCAAAAGCTTTCCTGCAGCGTGCCCCTCCCTGGCTTCTTTGGCATCTGAAGACTGCTCTACTAAACCCCTACGCCCCTCAAAAAAAATAGGAAGGGGTGAAATTTTGCAGGTGTGTTGTGCTGGGCTGCATGCAGGGCTGCCTTGCTGGACCTTGCTGCCGTGCCCCGCAGGAGAAAGCTTGAATTTGGATGAGTCTTTGCAGGCTGACAAAACGGCCCTTTGGTAAAAGGTTTCTCACCTGGGCACAAAGCTTCCACCATTCCTTCCCGATAGTGTTGAAGTAAAACATGTGGGAGGGCTTCCTCCAGTGGTCTGCCAAAGCCTTTTCTGCCTGGGGGCTGCTTTGGCTTTGTGGAAAAAGGTAGAAATAGGCAAAGGACTTCTGGGGCTATTGGGGTGAAGTAGAGCCAAACCTCCTCCTTCCCCCACAGCTCCTCTTCAGTGTCTTTTCTTCTCATAGGTTCTGCTTTCTTCCCACTTGATTTTTTTTTTTCCCCTCCTCTTTATATAATTTTTTTCAATTTTGTTGTTGGCAGCTCCTCTGTTTCAGATCCTCTTCAAACTTAATTAATGTGCTGCTTATTCCCTCTTCCAGATCGGTAATTATTACATTTAATAAGACCAGATCTAGTCCTGATCTGTGCATTACCTCCTGCTATCTCAGCCCCTTCCAGCTTGCCAGGATGTTGCAACTCACAGCAATGCAGCAGCACATCAGTCCATGCAGAAAGGTCAGAGGGGCTTTCTTGGCAAATAAAGAGCAAAAATCTGTCAGGCCTAGGGAAACTCAGCTTGTGTTGCTGAACAGAAGGTGGAAAGAGAAGCTGCTGGGGTGACTCTTCTCCTGCCACAGCTCCTGACACGCTGGGTGGATCCAGATCTGCCGATCCACAGAGCAAGGTCCCCTCTGCTGCTCCCGGCAGAACACACGAGCCTGCTCCCTCTGTGGAGCGGGACTGTGGGCTCCTGGAATTCTGCAGAGCTCTTTCTTTTCTCTCTGCCTTCCTAATTACCATCTCTGCATCTGCTAATTGTCAGGTTTTCATCAAAATCTTGGTGGTTTGCACGCGGAGAAATTTCCACTTATGGAAGAGGGGAAAAAAACCCCGTGCTATTGCCAAGCTCTGTGTGGGGTCCTCGGAGGACCTCGGAGATGTGTTCCACATCACCAAACTCTGCCTCCACCGCCCCCCTCTAGGCCAGGGCGGCTTTCTGGGGGTTGCACAGCTAATGCCTAACGCTTCCCACTGATCTTTTGTATAAGAAAAGTAACACAGCAGCCTGATTAACGGGGATTGAAGGAATTAAAGCCCTTGTTTGTGGAGATAGTGATCAATGAGGTCCCTCTTAACACACTTGTTACTCTGGGCTTCCTTTGATTGGCATGTCAGGAGCTACACACCATAAATTACCTTGATGGATTCCCCTGTGCATCTGAATTTAAAAGAGATGAGGCAGAGGGTTATTTTAGTTAATATTCCAGTGTGTGGCTTGCCAGGTGCTGTGCAGCTTCTGCCTTGACTCATAACCTCTGTTCTTTGCCTTCTCAAGTCCCATCCCACGGAAACAGCACTGCAGCTGCCCTTGGACCTGCCCCTGGGCTTTCTGTAGCTCCCACATTCCCTGACCCAAGAGTCCTTTCTGCCTGGGCCATTCCTGAAACAGTTTGTGCCTTGAGGAGGGAGCAAGAGCTGTGAGGCTGAGGCACATTAATTACCGACACAAACCCTTGGCAGGACCTAGCAGCTACTCCCAGGCGACCAGCTGGGGCTGCTGGCACGGGCCCTGTGGAGAATTAGCTAGAGAAGTGTTCCTGGGTGCACGTGGGTCCACAGGAGAAATTTTGGTGCCCCCCACTGCAGCCCATTAGCTCAGCGAAGTGAGAGGCTGCCTTCCTCGGATTAGAAAGCACTTGAGGATGCCATTTACTCAGGCAGATTTCCCAGCTGACTGAGCATTCTTATTCCACTAATTACAAATCAAGAGGGTGGTGTGTGCATTGGCTCCCAGACAGGAGGAGCTCTCCTCCCTAATGGTGGGGCTGGCTGGACTGGGAGAAGCAGAACGGATCCTGATCATTATTATCCTCTGCCCTCCTATCAGCTGGAACAAAGAAACGCTCTCTCTGGTAAATCCTGCAAAGTTTGGTGCTCTCTACATTGCTGGGCCCAAGTCCAGCCCTGCAGGTGAATTCTGTCAGCACTGGGGCTCGCTCACAGCCAGGACCCCAACTCACTCTGGCTGCTGCTGTGGGCTTTGGGATATGGAGTGGAAACCACGCAGCCCAACCAGCTTCAGGGCTTCCTCCTGCGTTGGGCTGTTCTGCATCGCACAGCTTGGCCTGTTGTGAGCGTTGCTGGTTTGGGGGAGGTTACAGCAGCTCTTTTCTCATTTTGAGTGTCCCTGGGTCTGTGTTTCCCTACTTGGCTGAGGCAGGCTGCATTTCCAGAGGCTCCATGTCCCATTGCCAGGCACTGAGAGCAGCAGAACATCTGCCTGTCTCCGTGCCCTGTGCCGCTTCCTCCTGTGCAGAGCTGTTCTGCTCCGCCGTGAGCCTTCCTGCCATCAAATGCACAACTCCCCCGGCTGTTTCTCCGACCTGCTCACACCAAACAGCCCCTCCTGAAGCAGGCACGCCCTGGGAGAGCACCGCTATCAGCTGTGCATTTGTAGTCACAACTCCAGCTGGATGCTCCAACGCGCCGTGCCAGGGAGGAGTTCCAGCTGCCCGCCCTGGGACCCGCAGCCTCGTGCCGGCCTCGGTGCTGGCCCAGTTCCGGCAGCAAACTGGTGCTGGGGCTTCTAATGCACGTGACTGAGCGTGTCCCAGAGGGTTGGGGGCCACCACCAGTCTTGGGGAAAGCAGGGAAGGCCGGGACTGATGGCTAAGCCGGTCCCCAGCAGGGAGGCACCAGTCCCCCAGCCCTGGCACCAGCTGCGCAGCACGAGGAGCTGCGGGAGTGACAGCAGAGCCCCGGGGCTCTGAACTGCTCCTTTTTTTGTGCCTTTCTGCCAGGACAAGGCTAACACACAAACCATTCCTGAGCACCTGCTCCTTTCATTAAACCAGCCTCAGCTTCCGTGAGGCTCCAGCAGCCAGGGCTTGCAGTGGCCTGGCCCTCGCAGACACCTTAATATCACGAAGAGCTCTTATTACCTGGGTCTCTGCTGTTTTGTTTCAGCTATTTAGAGCTGATAAAACCCCCTCCCTGTTAGGCATTGCCTCAGCTCCCTGTAAACTTCACCAAACGTGACAACATCTGAATCCTTCCAGGGCCCGTGGCACAGGCAGCGTGGTGACATTTAGAGCTCTTGTTAACGGAGCAGGTTCAACTGAGGTCTTTGGGAATCTTCTCCTCTGCTGCTGACAGGTTTTATCTATGCCCACACTGCATGGGTGGCTCTGCTGCTCGATGGAGAGGATCCCGAGATGGCTGTTTTGAGGGAAGTACACTCGGAGTCCAGATGTGGTAGGTCCTGAGTGCACCAGAGTTCACTCTTCCCTTGGGATTTATTCTCCTGATGGCCTTGGCACCCAAAGCTCAGCAACAGCTGTAAAACGAGCTCAGTTTATCAAGCTATGATGAGACCGGGGTCTCCTTTGAGTTGACAAAGAAAGCTGAGGAGGATATTTGGAAGGGAGGGAAGACCTGGTATCACACATTTTGCATGAAACATGAACAGAGGGCATTTTCCAAACGCTTCAGCTAGCGTTGTCAGCTCCAGCAATTTTTAGTGTGAACCTCCTCGTATCTGGCCCTGTTTCAAGTTCTAGGTTTTGGCTCGGTGCCACTCTATTCCTTCGGAATAAAAATTGAGTTCACAGCTTTGTGGGTGCAGCGAGAAACTCAGAAGGACCCTGGATCAGAAAAAAGCAAGCGCAAACAGGGACTCTCAAAGCCAGCCTTCGTAAGCACTTGATTTAGGCGTTAGGTATCTAAATTGTTTAAGAATATTTAGACTTGACAAGCATGTGCAACGTTAGAAATAGAAATGCTGAGGCATCGAAAACCTTGTGACTCCACAGGGGGATTTTTGAACTGATGCTGCTGTTGCAACTGCAGAAGAGAAAAGAGGGAGTATGTGAACAGGTCTTTCTCTCCAGGTTTATTTTTGCTCTTGCCAAGGGACTGCAGGACAAATACAGTCTCTTTCAGGCCCATTAGCTTTTATGAATTTGTTCTACTGCCAGCATACAGCTTTTGGATTTCGAGACAGCTCCCCCTGCTAAAAGAGCTCTGGTACTTCTCCATGTAGCTGGACCTGGCTTCTGGAGTTTTGGATGACATGTTTTGTCATAGAAACGAGACTCCAGCTCTCTGCCTTCCCAGGATCTGCCTAGACACAGCCCTTGAGCTCTGCAGTGCCTTGCAGGAAGGGATTTTTAGCTCTGTGAGGTGTTGTGTGGGTACGCACGTTGAGCATCTGTGTGAAATGAAGACATACAGCCATCCTAATGGTCATTGCTGGGTTTCCTTGGGCGTGTCTGAGCTGTTGCTAAAACACACTGGAACCCTCATCTAAGGCAACAAAGATTGTGCTCTTGCGTAGAAACAATGCAAGCATCCCTTGGGACTATGTATCAGTAGATCCAAAGATCAGTTCCTCTCAGGGAATGCGGAAAGGTGAGGAAAAAACATCTTTTCCATCAGCGCACATTTGGTTGTGGATTGTGAGGGACCTCAGGTGAGCCCTGGACGGCTGTGCCTTAGCCCATCACCTTCCCACCAGCACAGCCCTGCAGTGCCCCAACAGCTTCTGAAAATGATCATTTTTCTCCTTTACTTTGCCAGGCCGCTTCTTCGGTTGCCCGAACTTCTGGTGGCACGAGCCACCTTTGCATTTGTCCTGCCAGGATTTAGTCCCAGCGTTATCAGGTGCTTGGAATTCATGGACCAAGTGACAAACTGCGCAACACGTGGGATGCAAAGCAAAAGCTCGCTCTGTTTTCTGAGGTTTAGAGGGGGAGTTTCAGCAGCAAGAACAGGTTTTGCTGTGTGCTTGAGAGGGTGAAAGGAGCATGTCCTGCAGCCCATCCCATGAGGAAAAAGTGTGTGGGGGAAGTCTGCTCCTGTGGGGACCAGGAGATTGTAGTCACCTGCTTTGAACTGTGCTGGGGTAAAACAGCTCTTGAGCTGTTTCTGGGAGAGCACAGCACTTTAGGTGGCTTTTGCCCCCTCAGGGCAGGCTTTGAGGGCTTCACCAGGGACACGGAGGGGAAGCAGCTGCCTTCCCAAGGGGAAGGAGATAGTGCCTTTCTCCCTCAGCCCAGTGCTCTTGCTGGGGCTTGTCCCTGGGCTCTGCTCCCTCCCCAAAGGCAGCAGAGCTCCAGCTCAGTGCTGGTTTGTACGGGTGGCTCCAAACCACCAGCTTTTGGATGCTGTCTCTCTGGATGGATATTAGACTTTGCTTGAGGGGTGAGAACGTGGTGCCACAGATGGCAAACAGCAGCCCCAGCTGGGAGGCTGGGACGGTGGCATCCAGGGCGAGCCGTGACCACGCGTCCGAACAAGGATGAAGGCGGGTGGCTGATTTATGGCAGAGAGGAGCTGGGGGTCTCTCCGAGTGGAGCTGGAGGCGAGTTGCCATGGAGATGGGCTAATAAAGCACCGGCAGCAGCCGGCTCTGACGCTGCTCCGGTTGCAAAGAGCGGGCGGGCGGGGAGAAGGGCCAGCTGCCACGTGGGGATGGAGAGAGAGAAGGTGACACCTCCCGAGCGGGACAAGAGTTTGGCCTGTAAGGCTGTTGAGCTGTCCCTGGGTGCTTTAATAGTGGAAGGGAATGGGAGAAAGAGCCCTCCTCTCCCAGCTCTTTGGGAAGCAGGACATCATCATGGTGCTCCTTGGCGGTCAGTGACCAGCAGCTTCCAGGGAAAAGCAGAGGATCTTTGTTCTGGCCTCCTGACTGCTCCTGCCACCTGTCTGCAGGCTGGCTGCTTTCCCTGGCAGCAGGAGAAGGCTCCAAAGTGGATGTCAGCTTGCAGGGACCACCTCACACAGGACTGGCACAAAGGACTCCGCTGTGCCCAGCACTGGGTCCTGTTTTCTCCACACGCCAGCTGCTCCATGCCAAGGCCACACCAGCAGGACCCTTGTAACTGCAGTGCCCTCCCTGTGCTGATGATCTTTCATCCTTGGAGCTGCTCTGTGCCTCCCCGTGCCCCTGTGGGAGGTGCTGCTGGGACGTGCCCCTCTCAGCACGCTGCCCTCCTGCCTTCCAGCGCCGGGGAAGGTCAGCTGTGCTCACTCCTTCACTGCAACACAACTGCAGCCAGCTTGCTGGGGTGCCAGCTTCGGGGGCTGGGTGGGAAGAATGGGGTGGCCTGGACTTGCCCCCAGGAGCTGTGTGTCCTGGAGGCGTGCTGCACATCCCTAAGCTCTGGCTCCAGCCCGCCCCTGCAGAATGGGCCCTCCTGCTTGGCTGTTGTAGGGCTGAGATCTGCAGTTCCATTCTGTTCAAGGGCATTGCAGCGTGCACCTAAAACCAAGCAGACTTTTATCCTGGCTTGTTGAGCAGGCTGATGGGAGGGAAAGGCTTTGCTAATTGTTAGCAAGATACTCCCAGGCTGCTGCTCTTCCATTCTGAGAGACTACTCTCCAATAATATGGTGACAGCCATATTTTAACCTTGATCACCATAAGAAGGGTTTTGCCTCAAAGCCACGAGCTGCTGGACTGTGCCAGAGTTCAGGGAGGTGTTCCAGCAGGTAAAAGCAGAGATGGGGAGGTTATACAGTTTAAAAAAGAAATAAAAAGCCTTACGATGGAGTGATGCATTAAAAGATAATTGCTTACAGGTTTCACAAGATGTTTTTATGTCTCTTAAATTGATGAATGTATCCACAGAGACTGATACTCTTAATGGAGGGTTACCTTTACTTCTGAATAGAGCAGAGATCAAAGCAATTACAACAAGATATTGATAACTCTACCCATACCCCCCAGAGAAAAGGTGGTCTAAAATTGGACTTCTTAAGCTACCTAATGCCTGCTTCCCTGGCCAAAGCCTGTTCCTTCCATCCTGACAGCATCCCCTGTTGTCCAAACCCCTCCTGTGCTACTGCTGGATAGCCCTTATGTCTTTAATTCCATCATCGTGCACTATCCAGATGGTAGGAGCGCTCACTTCCCTCACGGGTCAGTTGGTTTTCGGCACTGGCTGGGATAAAGGAAGATTTCCACAGCCTCCCTTGATGTCTCCGCAGTGCTAACAGGTGGGGTGAGCAAATCATGAGGGGCATGAAGATTTTTGGGATCTCTGGCGCAGCCTCTCCACTCCAGGAGGGCTTTGACTGGTGGATATTTTGATTAATGGTTTGGCAGCTGGAAGCAGCCCTCGCTGTGGTGCACAGGTGCCTGCTCTGCCAAGGACTTGCCTGAGCTCATTATGGCGTGGATCAGCACATCTGGAGGGGCAGAAAGGGTTACAAAGTGCATACCCACAGACCTCCTAATTTGGGAGGTGTACCTTTCCTGGGTGCTGCACCTCTTGCTCTGCTCTTAGCAACTCACTCTTCATGTGGCGCTTTCTTTCCTGTCTGACCCCAGTTAGTCTCTTCCCCACCTCTGTAAGAACTCGGCGTGTGCTGTGGCTACAAGGGGACGGATTCAACTCGATTTTTAGATTCTTGGGAAAGCTTTTCCAATAAAGGGCTTTACGCCCAAGACTAGTTCAGGCTGCTGGCAGTGTCAGAGCCCCCTGAGCAGGGGAGGCAGTGTTTGATGATGGCTCCTCAGGGCAGAGTGAGAGATGTTGCTGTTGGGGAAGTGTGTATGACTGTTGCTCACGGAAGAACAGGCCTCAAGGGAAGCGTGGTTTTCATTGCCTCTGACTGTTGGTAGCACTACTTAAATGTGTAAATCTTGGAACGTTCTTCAATATGAGCCACTTAAAATCCTGAGTCACTTCTGTCTCCGGATATGCCTGTCTCGCCGATTCTGTTTCGTGCCTCTTCTCATATCCAAGGCAGCTCAATGCCAGCAGCTGAATCAGTTTGGAAAGGAGGAAGAACAAGTATTAGGACGACTTCTGCATTGAAGGCCATCAGTGTTCTTCAGGAGGCCAGGTCCCGTGTCTGGTCCCATCCCTGGGCATGGTCATCCTGGTGTGCTCTCTGGTGGAGCATCACCTCCCAGTGGGAAGATGGTGGGCCAGATCCTTGGGGCTTTTAGCCAAGGGAATGGCTGCACCTTGGGACTCCCTCTGGGCTCTTTCCCGTTCCCTTGCCAACACTCTTTCGTTCACAAGCATATAAATGAGGGACAGAAGATGTGTCTTGGAGGACACGTGGATGTAAGCAGGAATTCTGTGGGAAGAAGTATGGCCAAATTGTGTTGCTCGCAGGGCTCTCCCTTAGCTGACCATGCCCTGAGCAGGAGGCTGGACTAGCTGCTGATGTCCTGAAATCTCTTCCAATATGAGTTCTCCTATGATCCTCTGATTTGTCCTAGTTTTGGAGACCAGCAAAAAGCTCCTCTGCTGGCGTGCACACACAGCTGTCTCCTTGAGTGATGCTTTATATTATGGCAGGAGGAATTCAATGCAGAAACAGACATTTTAAATGGCAGCAGCCCTATAGCATGTATTGGGTGCTGTCATTCATGTGTGAACAGTCTAAGGACAATTAAAATGTTGGCTGTCCACACGAGATCTCTAAAGTAAGGTCTCTGCTGCTGGGGCAAAATATTTTTCAAAGAACAGAAAATAACAACTTGAAGGTCTTGCTGCTGCTGCTGCAGAATTGGGAGTATTTAATCTCCATTGTCCGGGGTTGGATGTGATGTTGAGGGCTGAAGAAACTTATCTTGATTTGTGGTGGTTCAGAGTTCCTGTACGAGAGCCAAGTGTTGCAGTAACACTAAGGACGCCTCCTGGTCTAAAACATGGCAGATTTGATTGCGGGGGCAGTGACCAGGTTTTGTTCAAGATGTTGGTCTTCAGATCTTGTGAGCTCCCCAGGTCTTGCCTGTGGACCCTGCCCAGCAGAGGAAAGCAGAACTCTACTGGCATTTAACCTGCTGCTTGCAGATACATCTGGATACTCGCATTAGTAAAGACCATCCTCAGGGAGCTGAAATTTGGTTTTGAAAGAGGGATGAGGTTCTCTTCCTACGGTCCAGGAATGTCATGATAAATGCTCCTATCTCACCAAAGTCAGGATGGCTGTGGTCTGCAGGCATGAGGTAGAACAGTGATTGCCCCTCACTTTCTCCTGGAAGCAAGAACTGGGTCATTTTCTAATACCTCAGTGCAGAGAAGTGACAGCTAAATTGGATTTAATCACTCGTGCCTTGAGGGCCCTTGTCCTGAAGTATGGTTCCGTGTTATTTTAAGTATTCAAAACCAAGAGTATTTTATAGAGGAGCTCTGGGGTGGTCAGCACTGCCTGCAGTGATGCTCCTTTTGCTCACCCCGCACCCTCAGTGATGGAGGGCTGGTTCTGTACCTTGGAGTCAACTGCGGCTGAGCCTTGCAGTGCGTGTTTAACAAGGAGAGCTCTGCAGGGACAATATATTTTGAGTGCGCCTTACTGTCAGCTTTCGCCTTCCCAGCTTCGCTGCTGTGAGGCTCTGCAAAACCTCCCCAAGCCCAGCCAGCTCTGGCCAGCCCTTCCTCTGGGCTCCCTGCATTTCCACACCGCTTCTGCCCTTGCTTTTGCTGCCTACTCCTTGCTGCATTTTAATCTCTCTTCCTCCTCTCCCCTTCCCTGCGTTTGTTCCCCTCTGCCTATCGTTCTATTGCGAGATAAGCCTCGGCGACCCCAAGTTGTGGGCCAAACTTCCCTGCCCCGGGCGGAAGAGCCGGGATTCGGCCGGGCCTCGCAGCGTGGAGGCAGCTCGGGGTGCTGCCCACCTCCTCGCCGGAGCATCAGCGCCTCGAGGAGCTTCCCCCCTTCAACAGGTAGGGAGCAGCCAGCCCTGCTCTGCTCATCCTCCTGCGCCGAAAGGATGGCGGAGCTCTGAGGCCGGGGCTCCGAGGCGGAGGACCCCGGAGCATCCATCGCTTCGGGAGGTGGCCCCAAACCGGGGCAGCGACAGCGACCCGTCCGCGCTGCCTACGCTGCGGGGCGGGCAGCTCGGCACAAAGCGGGTGGGTAAACCCTCCTCCGGGGAGCGGGGAGGAGGAGGAGGAGGAGGAGAAGGAGGAGGAAGGCGGGGGGATGCTGCTCCCCTCCCTCCCTCGCTGTCTGCCTCGCTCGCCGCGGCCGGAGCAGCGCGCAGGCGGCACTGGCAGCCCCGGCCGGGCGGCACGGCGGGCTGGGGCGCGGAGCCCTGCGCAGCGCTGCGGAGCCGAGCGGGCTCCGGCCGTCCCCCGA
>VXAZ01003363.1:189928-245089 GCA_013399875.1 Gymnorhina tibicen | reverse complement strand
CGGAGCGGCGGGGGAAGCGGGGGTGGGGGGGGCTCGGCCGGGCGGCCGCGGGGTTCGGAGCATCCCCGCTCCCGCGGCAAGTCCCGCGCCTGTGGGTCCGGAGCGGAGCTGTGCCCCGGTGCTCCCCGCCGGGCATCCAGCCCGCCCGCCTGGCACTGTCGCCTGGAGAGCGGGGAGAGCGGCTGCGGGGAGAAATGCCTGGAGGAGGGCAATCCTGAGCCCCCCTGGCTGGAGCCGGACGGGGAATGCAGGGGAAAGGCTGAGCGGGGAGAAGGGTGTAGTAAAAGCAAAGTCAAATTTCCCCCTGAATCCTGCAGCCAGGCCTAATGGGCACAGATGCTGTGTTGGGCTGGGGAGGGAAAGGAGTTTTGGGGGTGCCGTTTCTGAGGCTGGCATGAGGGGAGGAGGGAAAAGAGCTCCAGGTCTTTTCTCCTTCTCCCAGAGTTACTAGGACTGAGATACGGATCATTAAAAAGGAATAGCCTAACGCAATTAAGTGGCAGACAGTCCCCACTGCAACACTTATCCATTGTTCCTCGCTCTGCCTTCTGCCAGAATGGTTCTCGCCTGGACAAGAGAAGTACAATTGAACAAATAGTTCATTTCCCTGGCCAATTGCATCTGTAGTGTCTCCCTCGAATCTGCTGCTGACTGGCTGCAAATGCAGCAGCGTCCCCAGACAGAAACAGAGAACCGGGACCCTCTGGTGAGATTCCCGCTGCCGTGGGCTGGCAAGAGCAGCTCCCAGTGGCTGCTCACCCGAGTTGTTTTGATGGCAACAGCAGAGCAGGTTTGCTCCCTCACCTCTCCATCCCCTTAGTGCCCTTCTGGGGAGTGCAAAGAAGAAAAACAGCAGGTGCTGAGGCAGGACCAGCCCACAACTAGAAGATGCTACTTGTGGTTCAGGCAAGTCTTCTCCTTTCTGTAGTCTGTCTCTTAACTTTTCCTTGCCCTGGAGGATGCGGGATTTTGGGGGGGTTTTTGAGGCGATGCTGTTTCGGTGGAGTTTTGCCAGCCTGCCCTCCAGCCTGTGCCCGTGGTGCCCGGGTGCCCTGCAGTGCACAGAGGCAGGAATGCTCGAGCCTGACCCTGCTGCTCCTTTCCGAGAGCGCTCCGAGCAGCTGGAGGGATTGCGGCTGCACCTGGGCCCTCGGCACACACTCGCCCAGAGGCTGCTGTGTCCTTTCCCCTGGGATCTCCTCCCGGTTCTCAGCGCGTGGGGAGGCACAGATGCATTGTCTGCACTGCTGCGAGACACCCTCGGCACTGGGTGACTGCTGCTTTTCCTCGCTTTGGAGCTTCTTGTCACAAGTCTGCATCATGGAGCTTTTCTCCTTCTGTTCTTTCTCCTTTCCTCTCCCTTTGTCTGTAGGCTGCCACCTGTCCCACTTCACTCCCAGCTTCTCCTTCGCTTTTTCCTACTTAATGTGTTCTTTCACCTTAGTTTCTTTTTGTCTAAGTAGACCGTGTCCTCTTCAGCCTGCTTCTCTCAACACTGGAGACAGAGCCCAGCCCCTCATCTCAGTCAGAGTATTCCTGCCAACTGTTTACAAAAAGTAGCACAATACCCAGGCTGAACACTGACATAATTACATACCCAGCCAGAGAGTGTAGTAAATAATCCAGCTTTTCAGGCTTTTGCCCAGTGGTGAGTCTTTGGCCATCTCCTTTGCCCATGGGCTAAATGTATTATACTTGGCTTGCATTTACTCATATTCTGGAAGCACGGAGTCGGTGCAGCCGTGTGTGGCATCAGAGTGGATGTACAGGGACGTCTTGCACCATACACGCTCCCCGTGCCTGTGCGCATCGTGTGTCTCAGTCTGCTCCTGGGGCCAGGCTCTGACGGTCGTGCTGGGCGGCTGCGGGGGCTGCCAGGGCAGGGACAGCTGCCGAGGTGAGGGGGTTGCTCCATCAGCGAGGGAAAGATGGCTCTGGGGTGAAGGTCAAAAGCGCCAGCAAAAAAAACCCGCAGGGCTCGGTGCGCAGTGTTTGCACTGCTGGCCAGTTTTCCAGAGGTTGGCGTGTACGTGGAATTGCAGGCCGTGGGTACTGTCAGCACGGTTGTATTTCCAGTTGTGATTGTGAGCCTGAGTCTGTCTGCAGTTGCTTTGATTGTGAGTCAGTCTGTCTGCAGTGGCAGTAGCTGTGAATCAGTGTCTGCCTGTAATTATGTGGGTGAATCAGTGTTGGCTTGTTACACTATGAGTGCAAACGGTTTCCCATAGCAGTTGTGGGTGTGAATCACTCTACAGTCCCTCTGGATGTGTTTTTGAGTAGAGAGATGCAATACTTGGATTAATTTTGTTTTGATGAGGAAAAACTGTCAAGCGGCTTCTCATTTTGGAAAATTAAAGCTGGGCTGGGAGTTGGGCACAGACCTTATTTCTTCGTTACCAGCAGAACAACTTACAGAAGAAATCCACTTTAAGGCTTGCTCCCAAGATTTACATGTTGATCTAAACCTTTAATTTCTTTGCCTGGTGCCTCTGCTTCCGAGTGTCTTCTTCTGCTGGCATCCCTTGCAGAGCCGCAGACAACACATTTGGTAACCATCACGTGTGCCTCGTACCTTCTGTGTGTGGCAGATTCACGGGAAGGTTGTTTATGGCTTGTACAGCGTGTGTGTGTTTGCAGGGACGAGCCAGCGTGTGCCTCTTGGGTAGGTGAGCACAAACATTTCCTCGCCTCTGAGTCGAGGACCGTGTGGCTCCTCTGCCACGCGCTGCGAGCCAGGGCTGTTTCCCTACGTCGGTGGTAAACAGCGACTTTGATCCAGGTGGACGGAGGTGCTGCTGCCTGTTTCTTGGTCTCTGATTTCTGTAAAACGCTGTTGTAGCTTCCGGCCTCCAGCAGCATCTGTACAGCACCAGACCTAGAGGCGAGCTGGAGAAATCCGGGCGGCCTCAGGGGGATGGAAGCAGAGCGCTGGGCTGGATCCAGGCTCCCAAAGGCAGCCTGGCCCTGTGCTGGCTGGTGCAGGTAGAGCTCGGGGCTGGCAGGGCTGGCCGCCTCGCTGTGTGCTGGACTGGGTGTCTGTGCCTGCGCCGTGCACACGGGCGTCCCAGCGAGCTCGTTTCAGAACAAAGGGATGCAAACAACCTGGGAAGCAAAGGGATTCGAGACAGGGGTCTTGTGAAACACCACGGTGTCTTACTCTGCCGTTTCCGGGCTCCCAGATGAACTGTGGCTGCTCGTTGCTGCCCCTGCCCTCAAATGAAAAGATGTTTTTATTGCGAGGGACCCTCCTTTTCAGCTGGAGTGATTGAGAACTGAAGCAAACCCTCCCCAGCGGGGACACAGGGCAGCATGTGCCTCGCCTGTGTTTATTGCTGCTGCACTGAGCACTTGCTGGCTGCTGTCTCTGCAGAGAGAGCTTGGAGCTTTGCTCAGAGAAGCACTGAAGAGGCACAGCAGTGGTCACCAGAAGCCTGGAGTGCTCGCAGAGGGTCAGGGACAGCTGGACGGAGCACAGCCTGTGCAGGCTGGATGATTCTGCAATCCTTGAGGGGTGCTGAAGGACCTCTCCTGCTGCCTGGGACCTATTTTGGAGAGGCTCCAGTGCGATGAGGAAGGGCTTTAATGAGCTTCTTGTGCTGTGTAAGTGCTCCTGAATTTGGGGGCAAATACGCAGGTGTTGTGAGGTCACCTACAGTGCTGCGCTTGGCTGTGCTGCTGTGCTGATGCCTTAGGTGGGCAGATGGTGGTGCTTGACACCACCAGGGTCTGGATCACCCTCTTCCTCCTGCACGGAAGTGCTTTGATCTGGGATTTTGGGCTGAGGCTGCCTCTTCTTCCCAGTCTGATTTCCAGCTGGCTCCCAGCATCAGCTCCTCGCTGCACAGCCCTGCCTGAGATACCTGACTTGAGAAAAGATGTGGAGCTGCTGCAGGTCCTGGGGGCTGAGTGGGGGCTGTCAGTGCTCAGCTGATGCCACCGGTGTCCCTGCATGGCACGTGGGGATGCTGATCCGGTGACACCACAGGTGGACAGCAGCTCTGGGTGCAGTGCTGGGGCAAATCTGTCCTTTGGGCTGGTTTCTGAATGCTGCCTGCATGGTGAGACTGTTGCTGAGTGAATCAGATGGTTCCCCTGGCTGTGCACGTTCCCAGGAGGCAGTAATTTGGGTGAGATACCCATGTGACTCTCACAGACGTGCCCAGGTGGGTTTATGGGCCTCTTCTGCCTTCATTTCTTTTCCGGCGCTCGCAGTACCCCTCTCTCTGGCCGTTCTCTCAGGGTTTTTTGCAAGCTTTACCTTTCAGTCTCCACCTCCAGAGAGTTCTGTGTCTCTCCCTTGTCAGCAGTATTCCTGTGCTAATCACTCTTTCCTAGGAAGGCACTTCGGAATATTTAATGGTTTCTAGAATAAGGATTTCTGGGAAGATCGGGCTCAGTGTGCCAAGTCAGGAGATACCCAATGTTGGCATAGTTGCTAGGGTACCTTGCCCATTTGGAAGGTTCCAGCACTTTTTTTGGTTCCCAGACCCGCTTCAGTGGGAGCAGGGGCTGGAGCACGTCGCTGTCATGAGGGGAAGGAAGGAAGGTTTTCCAATTCCTCGTTCACAGCACATCCAACAGGAAGGCTGAGTTTCCCTGGAGTGTGGTCGTGCTGCGATGCTCTGGGGATGGGACAGATTGCGTGTCTCGGGGAGGAGCGGGAACGTTTGTGAAGCCCTTTGGTGCGTGGTTTACAGAGACACCTGCCAAATTCCCTGTGTTGTGGACTCCCAAGTGTCGCTGGGTTCCAGCTGCAGAGCTTTAGCAGGGCTCCTCAGAAAATCTGCGTTGGATTCAGCTGTGGAGGTTACCAGCAACTGCACAATTAGCGCTGAATGCGTTTGCTAACTGTGCCATTAAGGAGCGAGCAATGGACAGATGGAGGGAGGAAGAAGTGCAGGGCTGCTCTGAACACATCCCATCCCTCTAGACTCCATCTTGCACAGGCACAGAGGAGAACCAGAAGCTCTGGGGAGATGTTCTTTAACTTACATGAAAGAGGGGGTCAGCCTAAAGAGTTGTACCGCTCTTTTCCGAGCTTGGAAATTTGGGCATTCTGCACCTTTTTTCTTCGTGGACACTGTGCAGTTTTCCCTTCAGCAAGTCCTAGTAAGAGATTTGGGGTTTTTTTTCCCCTTCTTTGAGGCTGTTAACAGCCAATTAACATTTCTAAACCCTCGCTTGGTTACATGCAGCTAAATGCACGTTGGCTGCGTCCTCCCCCCACTTTCCAGAGGATCAGGGATCCCTGCAGGTATTCAGATCAAGGCGTTGGCTGATTCAGAGCTTTCCTGAGTGGGAAGTGACAGCTGAATAGCCTTGCACGAGGACAGCCCCAGCACGGGCTGGAGGAGCTCCAGTGCTGCTTTTCCCGAGGCACACTCGTGGGTGTTCCCATCCCTTCCCTTCGCTCCAGCTGCTGCTGTGCGCCGAGGGACCCCTTCGCCTGCTCTGCCATCAGCATCCTCTCCAAGAGCTACTCTCGTGTGCTGAAATCTGAGGAGCTCAGTCACTGAGCTGTTGAAACCTCAAGAGTGATTTTACAAGTGGATTTTGTTAGGGAGGCTGTGTGGCCAGTAGCCGTTGGGCTTCTAAAGCCCTTGCACCAGCTGGGTTCTTGTGTGTGCCTGTGGCTGGGCTTGCAGGAGCCCCAGGAAAGGGGAGAAGTGATGCTGAGAGCTGCTGTGCCATGGGAACCACACTGGGATCTGGCTGTGGGGAGCTTTGGAAGCTCCCCTAAACTGTCTGGATGGCAAAGCCTCCTCCTCTGCAAAAGCCTCCTTGTGTTTTCCAGCGTGTTTCCTGCTTGGCAGCAGGGGAACGAGCAGGACTGCGTCTGCTCCCCAACCCATCTCCAAGTGTAAAGTAGCCAAAGGGCGAGGAAAACGCCCTGCAGCCTCTTCTGTCCAGCTTCCCAGGAAAAACACAGTGCACGAACCAAAGGAAGGTGGTAGGAAGCAGTGCCAGGCTGTTTTCCAGGCTGTGCCGTCCCTCCCGAGTCCCTAAGTGCAGCCATAGCAAACCCCCAGCATTCTCAGTGTGAGCAAACTGAGATGTGGCTGGCAAAACATTCACTTGGGCGAGCGGTGAAAACAGGTTTTCCCCTCAGTGCAGGTATGTGGAACGGGTTCTGATGCTTAAAATGAGAGTTAAGCACAAATTTGACTCAATCCAAGCAGCCCTGTTACCCCTGGCTAGCATCTTCCTCCTCAGAACTATCCAAAGTAGAAAATTAACCTTCATCTCTGTATGATATTGAAGGAAAATTCTGTGGACAAGGCTTGGTGGAAACGAAATTGTTTAGAGCTTCTTGGCACCCATGTGGAAGGTGTTCTGGATTTTGTCACTGTTCTGGATTTTGTCACTGTTCCTGACCCTCTGAATTGCCTTGTTCCTCCATTTTCTGGTACTCTTCTCTTCAGCTTCACTTTTCCACTGTTGGTGCAAAATCTGCCCCACCCACGGCCTCACCAGATCTGGTAAAGATGGTCCCAGATGTTCTAGAGGAGCCACAACAGTTCCTGCAGAGCCAGGAGGCACCTGCTGCAAATCCAAAGTGTCTGTGCGGGGATCCCTGGTCAAAATCTGCTGGCTGTGCAAATTCTGCCCAAACAAAGCATTTCTTGTAATCAGCAGTTGAATGAGAAAATGTTGATTTCAGTGAAAATTTTCAGCGCTGTTTTTTGGGGAGGGGAGAGGGAAGACAGCAATGGTTCTTTTATTTTTTTTTTTTTAATATATTTTTTTTGCTTTTGGCTAGTGTTTGAAATTGCCTTAGGGGAAAAAAAAATCAATTAAATACTATTGTATAATATGCAAGTTGAAGTGAAATGAAAGGGAAAAGTTGAAAGGAAATCCGTTGAGAAGCTTCTCATTGAAGAAGTTCTGAATTCGCCTCGTAAGAAACATCAACATTTTCTCTGTCCTTGTCGTGATTTGGAACGAGTCTCCCCGAAATGTTGGAATTTCCCACAGAACAGATGTTCAGCCAGCTAATTTGTGCTTCATCAGCAAATGCTTGAATTTCCAAAGCTGTGTGTCCCTTCTCAGCTGGAAGGTGGCGAGAGCCAGAGGAGCCGCCCCAAATCAGGGCTTTTCCCACCAGAGCTGTGGGTGTGCCCATGCCAGAGGCTCCCGAAGCCTCCTTTGGTGCGAGGATGGGCTTCCCTGGGTGGAATTCAGGTGGAATCCTGATTAAATAAAGCCTGAGCACGCTGTGCCTAAATTAATCCGTGCATTAATTTTTGCAAGGATTTTGAGAGTGATGGGGAGGAAGATAAAGGTAACCAGGGCCAAATTCTGGGTTGTTTTTTTCCCCCCCGTGCCTGCTGATAGTGAATATCTTGCCAGAACAAAAGCTGAGGTGGGTGGTAAGGACTGGTGGTGTCTGGCTCTTACCTCCTGCCTGCCTGGCAGCTCATGTGCTCCTAGAGCTAAAAAACAAGGATCAGGCTCAGCCTCCAGGAAGACTTTAGGGCCAAAATGCTGTGGGGAGACCAGCTAAATACAGAAATGTGACAAAACAGGACCCAGCCTGGCCTTGTGCCTCTTCTCTTCCAGAGGCAGGGGTAGCCAGGTACACATGGAGGACCTTTGTGGTCTCCAGGTGTTTCCATCCTGCTTGGCTGAGCTTCCTGCTCCCTCTGCACGAGATTTCTTCTGGGACTTCCCCTCTCCCTTGTCCCTGTGCAGAAAGCCCTGCTCCGTGGCAGCACTGAGATAGTTCCCCTGCCCCCTTCGCCCTGGGGCAGCCTCAGCTGGCTGAGATTTGCCATCCCGCTGCTGGGGTTTGGCTTTGCAGCCAGCACCTCCTTCAGTGCTGGAGGGAGCTGCCTGAGGCTCTGCAGCGTCGAGTGGAGAAATCCAGAGGTCCCATTTGGCTGGCACCAGCATCTTGCCCTGGTTTCTGCGTGCTGTGATTGACTGGAGCCTTCACTGCTGGCTCTGGGGGCTCACAGGGGCCGGCTGAATCCCCCCGTGTGCCAGGCGTGGAGCGCTGTGAGGGGGAGATGTCACGACAAGCTGTATTTATCCGGGCTGTTGCTTGGCAGTGCTGCTCCAAGGTGCATCAACATAATGAGATACATAAAAGGAGAAGGCAGTTAAATGTGCAATAACATCACAATAAAAGTAAAACTGAGCATTAATGAAAACTCTGAGCACGCTAAGTGGAGTAGCGTCGAGCGTTCCCACCACCTTGGGCCTCGGTGGTCAAACTTAATAATAATTTCTGGCAGTGTCATTACCGGAATTAAATGAGGGTTTAACTGTCTAGAAAAAGATGTCGGGGAAAAAAAATGGGTCTTGAGGCTTCCCAGGTGGTTCTGCTGTGTGGATGTCACCGAGGTGGCAGAGGCACCAGGTGAGCTGGGGACTGCTGCGAGGGGCAGGTGGTGACTGGGACTGCAGGGTGAGGTGGAGGAAGGGATGGGTGGAAGAAGAACCAGTGTGGTTACTTTGGAAATTGAGCTTTGCACTTGCTGCTGAAGCAGCTGGGGAGCTGCAGGAGCTGCTGTGAGGGTGGGGTGAGGGTTTTGTGTGTGTTTACCTGCTTGGCTCCCCCGGGGCCAGCAGTGCTCCAGGGCACGATGCTGCCTTCGGTTCCTGGGGGTTCCCTGAGATTTCAAGTACAGGACCCCAGAAATACTGACTGCTGCCCAGCATGAAAAACTGAACTGTTTGCTTTTCCCTGGTGAATAAAATCTCTTTTCTCTCCTCTCGTTCCCCTCTGTCCCTCCCCGGCAGGTTTTGGAGGCTCGTTTTGCAGTGGCTGCGCACTGACGCCATGGCGCCGAGGCTCCCGGGAATGGGGCCCTTCTCCCTCCTCGGCCTTGGAGTCCTAGTCCTGGTTCTGGCTCTCCCTGCTGACGCTGGGTAAGGTGGTGAGTGCTGAGCTGTTGGCCAAGGCTGCAGTCCTCTTGCCGAACTTAAATATCCCGGGGTCAGTACCTGCGTGAAGCAGGCCAGGGCAAAGCACTTAAAAGTGTCTCTGCTGTGTTTGTCCCCGTCCCCCTGCCTCTCACCCAGGGACTATTCAGTCCCTAACGTGGCTGACATTGGCATTATTTGAGGTGCTCTCACTGAGGACAGTTGTCAGCGGTTTTTTGCAGCAAAACCTATTTTCAGCTTTGGCCTCTGCACAATTCATTCTGGGCAAGGACTCTGCTTGCCTGAGTTTTAACCTGGAAGAGAGATTCCCCCCGCCCCATTTAATATTTTAATACTATTTTAAAGAACAGAAAATCAATCTGCTTCATCTGTTTGGCTGCTCATGGTGTAATGACCCATGGGCAGCACACCTGAGCTGCTGCAGCACCGGGGTTCTGTGCCAGCCCTGGCTGGGCGTGCTGCTCTCCTGTGCCTGGGTGTGCAGGCTCTGGCTGTCCTGGCAAGGAGAGTGCTGCTGCCAGCCTCGCCTTCCCAGCCTCTGGAAGCTGTCTGGAGGAGATGAAAGCCTGTTAGTCCGTGACTGCATCCCGCCAGAGCCTGTGCTGGGTGAGCTCGGGGAGCCCTTCGAGGAAGGAAGACGGAGATGCCGCCAGCTGTGGGGAGGGAGGAGCTCTGCTCAGAGGGAGAGAAATGCAAATAATACATGACTTCTATAAAACATTTAGAAAAGCCTTTTAGAGTGCCAGGTATGGACACAGAAATGGTGTCTGTTGAGTTGCAAGTCCAGCAGGGATCAAGGATCCTCATGCATGAAAAGAAGTCGGCGCTGCCCCTCCCGCCCTGCCCTGCCTGTTCTGCTTTGTCCGCTGGGATCTGGCTTTGCCTCCCGAGCGTGCCTTGCCCTGTGAGCGCTGCCCTCCTGCACGGGCACACTCAGCCCTGGGCACTGCCCTCTCACCCCCCCCAGCTGCTGGGGCCAGGTCCCCTCCCCAGGCTGGCTGTGGGGGCTGTCCCCGTGCCCTGTGCCTGCAGCTCTGCCTTTCCTCCCCATCACGTACCCACCGGAGCCGCTGCTCCCTCGCCGCCTGCCGCGCAGGGATTGCTCGGAACGCTGGTCCCCAGGAGGATTTGCTTCCCAAATTGTGTGCGAGGGGACCCCTGTGCTGCTGTGGCACAGCTCCCCAGAGAGCCTGTGCACAGGTGGCAAGGTAATGACTTCTCCTCGAGCCTATCCTAATTAAATTTGCTGTAAACCTCCGTCCTCCCTGCCTAAAGGATTCTAATTATTTTAAAACCTTGATCCCCTTGCATCTCCTTGCGGTTCCTTCATGCCTTGCTAAAGGGCAGCTTTAGCTTTACGTTCAGGTGAGGTGAGGCAGCCCAGAGCTTTCCTGGAAAAGGAATTATGAGCCCACATCAGGTGCCAGGCAGAGGTGCTGCTGGCCCTCCCCTGCCTGCACCTTCCCTCGCCCTGCCTACGCTGCTCTTCCCCCAGCACCTCCCGAGTGAATCCCACACTGCTCACGTTGAAGTCAAACCCTCAAACGTCAGGCTAAGTAAAACAGCTTTTAAATTTGTAAACTCATTTTTCCCATCACCGCCGAGCCTCCGCCAGGAGTTCCTTCACAAAAATCCGTCCTCTCGCTCTTTATATTATGGGTAATTTTTAAAGATAGCTTATAAAACATTAATGAATGAGCTTTCATGAGCATGCTAGCTATTCATAAGTTATAGATGGTTATATACTCATCAGCAGACACTGGGACAGATTGCTTTTAACCATGACATCTATTGAAAGCTGGTACAATTGAAACCCCACTAATTACTGCAGGCATTTGTTAAATTTCTCAAAACTCTGCTTACCTGCAGGGAGTTCAAGTCCAGGTGAAAAGCCAAAACCAGCGTTTGGATTCAGGTGGAGACCTTGGAGGCTGTGATGCAGTTTGTGATGTCAGGGGTGATTTGGATCCGGCAGGGTGGATTAGGGCTGGGTTAGGTGTTATCCCAACCACCCCTCACCTCCATACCCCGTGGAAACTGGGATTTCAGCACTGTGTTAACCCTCCTCGTGTTCCTGGAGGCTCAACTTCCTGGCTTGGCCACTCCTCCAGGTGTTGCTTTGCTAAAAAACAGCAGCCAAGTGGTCCTATGAGAGGTGGATGTGACCCCTGGAGAAGAGGACCTCAGGCACTTGAAATGCAATTTCCCAGAGCATTTGGTCAATGAATCCAATGAAAATTAATGTCAGAATTGCCCAAAACGGAGTATTTCAATTAACTGCGGCATTCTAAACAGTATTGATTCAGCCTGACTCTAAAAGTACCCATACCCTGCTCTCAATTTTTCCTCTTTTGCTAGGAAATTCTCTTCGCTCTATTTTTATCTCACAGAATCTGGGTTTTCTCTTGGGTGAACGTTTTGATAGAGACCTCCAGGCCAGCTCTGGTACTTGTCACCTTCCTGACCCTTCACAGTGTATTTACAGGTGCACCAGTAGTGTCAGGGGTAACCCATCTGGCCAGATGGGATGCAGCAGGATTAAGCTTTGAATTCCTTAAATAACATTCCTTTTTCTGTAGTTTTTTGTTGGTTTTTTTTTTTCCCCTGATGCATGCTCAAACCAGTGGCTGCACACAGCAAATGAAATAAGGCTGGGGTGGGAAGGAAAGGGGCAGAAGTGTTAGAAAGTGACAATTTTGGGCCTTCTCTTCCCCCGGGGTGACTCTTCAGATGGTCATGGGTGCTGTCCTTGGTAATTGTAACCATGAATTGCACCTCCACCACCTCTGGCTTGTGGCGTTTGTGGTCTTCCTCTGGCCAGTGCTCCCCAGTTATTCCCCTCTCCATTTAGTGCCATTTTGCCAGTCAGGGATTCCCTGCTCCCGAGGGGCTCCTGGAGCCACTGCTGAGCATCCCTCTGCTCCAGCAGCCTTTCTTCCCCTGCCTGGCTGGGCTCCCTCAGCCATCCTGCTGCCTCTCTGTGCCTCTTAATCTTTTTTTTGGCCTCATTTGTCTCTCTCTTATTTCCTCTTCCATCTTCCTTGAAAACTCTTCATCTCTATAGATTTTTTTCTTTTTTGTTTTCTGTTACTTAATCTTCTGCCTTTCCATTTGTTTTTGGTCCTAACAGCTATTTCTGCTGGGGAAAGCTGTGCTTGAAGCCACAGTGCTGCTGCTCTGTGTCATCTGAAATCTCTTTTAGAGGCTGGTGGTTCCAGAAGGACTCACAAGCTCCTCTTCTGTTGATTGAAAGGGAGACACAAAATGCAAGTGTATTACTTGAGCCCCTTGTGTTTGCAAAACTGCGTTGAAGATTTTGTTCAGCGAGATGTGCCCTTTTTTTTAGAGGAATTTACTCCTTGCTTTATTCCACCTGGGGCAGGATGCGTTCTGAGGAAATCATCTTGTTTGGGGGTTTCCAGGCTTCTCGTGTTGAGCAGAGATGGGAATGTGGAAACTCATTTGTTTTTACAAACAGGGAGAGTTCGGCAAACTGCAGAGATGGCTCACTAAGTGTTTTAATGATGAGGCTTTAAGCCTGTTTACTGAATTCTTACGTTTCTGTCTCCCCTCTTCCCTGGGGCAGAGATCTTTGAAATGGCTCAATCTGGCACATCACTGCTGTAAGGATGGAGCGGCACTCGAGTGATTGAGCTTCCCGCAGCCTCTGCTCAGAAAATGCCCATTCTTAGGGGCAGGCAAGGGACACTGGGGCAGGCTCCCTGTTAAAATAGGGCTCCCAAACCACTCCCTGTGGTGCTGCTGGCTGTGAGCAGGGACAGGTGGGAATGGGGCAGCGGGGAGGGCTCAGTGGTGAGGTCTGCAGGGAGCTGATCAGAAATGCCCTGTGGTGAGAGCATTTGTCCTCATGTTTGCAATGTCCTGCAAACACATCCCTTCACCAAAGCCGAGCCCCATCCTGCAGTTCAGGCTGGGGCAGGAGCCAGCTTCCCTTCGCTCCCTGTACCTGCTCAGAGCGTGCACGGCGTAGCTTTCCCTCCTCACGTTTTTTCCCTGGTTTTTTCCCCCCTCTCCGTGTGTACCAGGCTCTCCCAGAAGCACGTCTCGGACGTCGTGGACGACAGCAAGGACAACATCACCATCTTCACGCGCATCCTGGACAGGCTCCTGGACGGCTACGACAACCGCCTGCGGCCTGGGCTCGGAGGTCAGTCGGGTGCTTCCCCGCGGCTGTGTGGCTGTAGCCAGGAGAGGCAGCACAGATGCCTCCTTAGGAACTGCGGTGCTGTCAGGAGGGGAGGCTGGTGCGGTGCCAGGCTCAGCCCGTGGCTGTTTCCCCGCTTCGAGCCCGCGCTGTTTCGCCGTTTGGCATCTCGAGGGCTGGGAGGTGCGAGTCCCTGGGCGCTGTGGCGGGCTGTGACGGTGCCAGGACGGGCCTGTAGATGGAGCAGCTGCGGGTGAACTTATTCCTGCTGTTCTGGAGGCATCACCCTTCCAGAAATGCTGATCCTTTCAGAAGAGAAAGAAAGACATTGAGGGGCTGGAGCGCGTCCAGAGAAAGGCAGCGGAGCTGGGGAAGGGTCTGGAGCACAAATCCCATGAGGAGCAGCTGGGGGAGCTCAGCCCGGAGAAAAGGGGAGATGCTGTCGCCTTCTGCAGCGCCCTGAAAGAAGGTTGTAGCCAGGTGCGGGTCAGTCTGTTCTCCAAGGGAACAAATGGCAGGACAAGAGGAAATGGCCTCAAGCTGCACCAGGGGAGGCTTAGATTAGATGTAAGGAAAAAAAATTTTCACGGAAAGGGTTGTAAAGCACTGGAATAGGCTCCCTGGGGAAATGGTGGAGTCACCATCCCTGGAAGCGTTGGTGTGGCACCTGGGGACAGGGTGGTGGTGCTGGGGGGACAGCTGGACTTGATCTTTCCCAACCTGAACCATCCTGTGGCTCTGCACCACCAGCTTGCAGAACCTTCAGCTCATGTTGGCGTTGCTTTTTAGTCGGCTTGCTTTGCCACAGAGCCTCCATCTCCACATCTTCTCAGTTATTTCCTACGCAGCTGTCACCTGGCAAGCTCTGCCCCTGTGCTGCTCTGGGCACCGGGCACGCACCCAGGCCCTGCTGCCTCCTGAGCTGCATTCGGCACTGCTGCCACCATCGCTGCTGCTGCTGCAGAGGTTCTCTGCAAGCTCCTGCACTTGCCTGAGGTGCTTCAGAAAGCAAAGCCACGGCAGTCACCTTCCCACCTAAAGCCTACAGCTGCAGTCAGCGTGGTGTGAGGGGGCAGAAGAAATGGGGAGATGTGTGGGGAGGACAGCTGTGGGGTTAGGGAGACGTGGGCCTGGCTGGTTTCCTGGTGCGTTGTTGCCGTGGCAGAGGTGGCCCCTCCCTGGGGCTGCCGAGGGGATGTCCCTGCACTGCTCTGAGCTCTCCTGCTCAGCAAGGGTGTGCTGCTGGACCGTGATTTCCACCCAAAGCTGGAGTCACCACGTGCTGTCCCATTTTCTGAAGGCCCTGCTGCCAAGAGCTGCTTTCCTGAGCTCCTGCATGCTGATGGGATCTCCTGGAATGGCACTTCCCTTGCCCAGAGCAGCCTTGCCTCTTCCCAGCCCCGTGTCCACCTCTGTGGCACAGCCCTCTGCCCTGCAGCTGCCCTTTGAGACCACGCCAAACCCGGGGGAGAAGGGCTTTTCCAGTGAGCATCCTCCTCTCCGCCGTGCTGCAGGACGCAGGCAGGAAAGGGTTACCGTGCCCGCATAAGCAATCCATCAGTTTTATTGCTTTTGTTGCTTGTTTCTTTCCCCCACAATTAACTGTGGTCCCACTAATAGCTTTGCTTCCTCAAGTCTCCCCGATGGCTGTATTGATTGAGCTGGGACGGGCTCTGCAAGGGGACTGAGGGGGCATTTGTGCTCACTGCAGGCTCAGCTGCAGACAAACCCCTGCAAAGCATTAACAAGAGGACTCCCAGGAGCCCCGTGCTGGGGGAGTTCAAACCTTTCTTGGAACATCTTTGCTCTGTTGCTTTAGATCCTTTAATAACGTGTTTAACATAATAAATTGCCTGTGCCCGAGCCAGCCCGTCGCGTGTTTAAAGACTGCTTTCACCTCGGCGTTCCCCTGCTGAGGCACTCTGGCAGACCCAGATGGAAGGTGCTGATGAGGGCTGCAGGTTTTGGGGGCTTTTGATTGGAGTGTGTTGTCCTCAGTGTGTATGGAGCAGCCTGGTGAGTCAGGCTCTCCCCACTTTCAGTTGTTTTTCCCAAGGCTGAACCCTTGGAGGTCTCTCAGGGGGAGAATTAGAGGGAAAGACCTTTCCCACGGCTGCTGGTGGCCAGAGAAGCTGAAATAGTCCTGCTGCAGACTCCAGAGCTTGGGGCTGATGGAAGAGCCTGGGGTGGCAGGCAGCAAGAGCTGGGCTGCTGCTGTCCAAGGCTGTGTGAGGGCTGTGAAAGGGATTGCCTTGCTCCAGGTGAGCAGCGGTGCTGCCGTGGGACTGGGTCATGCACAAGGAACTCTGGTTTTCCTGTGAGACAGCACCGGGCAGCCAGTCCCTGTAGACAGGCCCAGCACTGGCTCTCCCCATTTCCCTTGGGAATGCCTCCCACGTGCTTTTCTGAAGATGTCAGGCAAGAGCATCCATGAGGACCCTGCAGTCCATGGAAGGGGCAGATGTGGTGATCTTGTGTCCGCACCCAGGCTGGTGGAAGGGTGGAGTTGTGTGTAACCTGTGTGAAGCAGGACGTGCAGGCTGTTTGCCTGGCTGGTTCTCCTGCTCTGGATGGGATCCCCCTGCAGACATTTGGGGTACAGAGGGCTGAGCGGGGTTTGGGGCTGCAGCACCTCTCAGGGCTGTGCAGGGCTGCGTGTGCTCAGTGCTGTCCCCCTCCCTCAGCTTCCCGTGCGCCGGGAACCGAGCAGTGTTTGTTTAGACTTTGGGAGAAGACACTGTGTAAGCAACAGAGTGTTAATGTGGTGACTTCTCCCCTCAGGATAGCCTCTTTGTATTTATTTTCTTATCCCCTCTGTTTTTGCCATCTGCTGCCACCCACTCTGATAGCTCCCATGCCAGAGCTCCTCTTCCTACCAGGATGCTGCAGACACGAGCTGAAGCAAACCCGTGCTGAGGCTGCTCAGGAGTGCCTGGTGCTGCAGAGCCAGGCTCCAGGTGAGGGTGGCCCTGGGCCCCCAGACTGGAGACATCCTGTCCAGCCAGGAGCCCGTGCTGTCCTGAGGCAGGGGGAGGTTTGTGAGCACAGTCCAGGCTGAGTTAGGAGAAAGGCAGAGGGATGGTGGCTGTCAGACCCCTCCTTCTGCACTGGGGACACGACCATTTGTGTCCCACTGTCTGGCAGGAGGTTTCTCCCTGTCTCTGCCAGCTGAGCCAGGGCTCTCTCTCTTAGGAAGAGATCCGAGTCATTCCTTTGGCCTCATGACCACTGAAAGACAGTCTGGGCTTGGGGAAGGGGTAGCTGCATGAACAGATCATCTTCTAGGACTCCGAGTGGGGGAGGAGAGGAGGGAACTGCCAGCAGATAACCTGTGTTTCCCCCGGGAGAACACGGGGCAGATTGGTTATTAAGTCAGAAGAGGAGCAGCAATGGACCCCGAGGGAATGGAGACATCTGTTGTCATGGCCAACCTTGCAGGATCAGAAAATGTCCCGAGAGAGCTTCTGTGGGCAGCACGGGCCTCTGCTCCTGGTCTGGAGCTGTGAAGTCACACAGATCCCGTGCCCAGCCCGGAGGGGCTGCCGTGGGAAGTGTCTGTTTGTAGCTCTCAGGTTCTCCTTGCTGGGCCTCCCTGCAGAGCCTCGTTTGCGCTCCTGGAGCTTGCAAGAGCAGGAGAGAGGAGATGTGGCCAGGAGAAGGAGGTGGGACTGTCTGACCAAGGGGGAGATGTCCTGTGCCCAAAAAGAAGAGATGCTCAAGGAGTGGGATGCAAGCGATGGGACCATGAGTGATGCTCCAAGAGTGATGGATGCACAGAACGACCCCGTGTGTCCCTGCAGTCCTTGCAGGGCCAGTGTGCTGTCCAGCACAGTGACCGTGAGGGAGAATGCAGTGCTTGGGGGTTTGAGGGTCAGTGGTGCTCCCTGGGCAGCTGTACCTTATTTCCTGACTGATGACACTTGGGCCCATTGTGCTGCAACTGAAGCAGAGCCATCCTGGGAATGCCTGGGCAGGGGCAGGAGGGGACATTTCCAGGCTTTTCCTTCCTTACAGCCTCGAGAATGCTTTTAAGTGTGCTTTGGCAATGCAGGGCTATCAGGGAGCACCCTACTGCTCGAAGAGGAGGCGTGTGGAACCTTTCCACAGCTGTTTGCAAAGCAGGGCGGGGGTTTCTTCCAGCTCAGCCAGAGACTGGCTGCTCCACAGGGCCAGGGGTGTGCCTGGGGTATATTTGGGGTAAGGGTGAGGAACCCAGAGGGCATCTGGAGCAATGCTGGACAAAGTCTCTGTGTTGAGTGGCTGGGAAGCATTCCAGAAGACTGCTGGCCTTTTCCAGGGCATGCCAGGAGGGAAAGATTTTGCCCCAAGGAAGATGAGAAGAGAGTAGGCAGATCAGTTTTCTAAAAGATGAGTTGTAAACATCCCAGATAAGCCAGTTTCTCCAGTTGCAATTAAAAAGCAATTTGTACCGTGTTAAGCAGCCCGGCCGGGATCGATCAGTGTTATCCCTCCTGGATGCAGCACAACTGACAAGGTAACTCGTGGTGTTTCCCTGAAGCTTCTACAAGGTGTCTGGAGTCCCTGAGCAGCTCAGCCCTGCTGAGGGGGCGGTGGCTGCTGAGCATCCTGCCAGGCCAGCTCTGCACCAGGGGCTTCTGGACAGCTGAGGTTTAGGAGCCTCCTGAAGTGTCCGTGGGGTTCAGCAGGACCAGCAAACACGGGCATCTGGGTTAAAGCAGTTCAGCTCCCCGGGCAGAGCAAGGCACTGCACCCCTTGGGTTCCTTCTTCCTCGGGCACAGGGCACCCGTTCTTGTCCTTGGGCTTGGTCCCATCCAGGCAGAGGGGAGCCCCAGTTTGTACCCTCCCAGCTAGGTATATCCAGAGGGTGAAAGCACCCCAGGCTCCTCTTCCTCTCCTCCACTGTGGTGTTCTGTGTGGCTCGGTGTCAGCACCTCCCTGCTGGGCTCGAGCAGGGCTTGGTGCAGTCAGGGCCTGCTGCTCACAACAGGACTCCGATCAGGGATGCCCCACTGGGCCTGTGGTGTGCTTTATCTATCCTTACTCTGTCAGCTCTGTCTTCCCAATGGTTTTGATCTGCAGCCACCTGTTAATATTTACCCTGCTGTCGCATTTCCATTATTATTTTGTTGGTGAAGTGCACCTCAGTTGGAGTTTCTCTTGTTTCCTCTCTCTGCGGTGCAGTGTTTCTTCCTGCTCTTTTAAAGACGGCGTCGTTTGGCAGGATGGCTCCTGAGGAACATCTGTATCCCTGGCTGGCCACCTGTACTTCACTAATTCAAGTGCTGATGGACAAGAGGTTTTGGATTTGGGTTCAGAGCAGCTCCCTTTAGGTTGAGACATTCCCAGGAGATGCTTGGTGTGTTACACCTCGGTGCATCTGTCATTTTGGCCTGACCTCCTGCAGGTAAGGGCTGGTCTGTCACTGGGGGAGGATTAAGGCAGAGGGGCTGAAATGGTCAGAATAATTAAATTACAGAACTGCCTTCTCCTGGAAGTACAGTGCTCTCCAAAATGAAACAGCGAGACTTTATCTGCCTGGATCCAGGATCCAGGAAGAAATCTGTTGATAGGTGAAAGTAACCTATAACAGAGGTAGAAATTGTTAAATTGTCCAGATTGGAGTTTACGGAACTTTTATTTCCTAAAATCTGGATGAAACGTTGAAATTGTCCTTTTCACTCATGGATAGGTTTTTCACCTGTGTGTGATGAAGCTGCCTCATAAACATTATCTAGATCTACTGTTTGTGTGAGAGAAACACGAGATGACAAACAGAAGGGTCCTCTGTGGTTTATTACAATTTCTAGGCTTTCAGGTCTGTGTTTAGTCTGTTTTTCTGTCTTAATATTCCACTTCTCCCAACTTCTCATCTCTTCTCTCTGATCTGACTTCATGCTTTGTATTGATTACTCCAGGGAGGAATTTGATCCTTTCTTAGGAAAAAAAAACCAACCAAAATCCAGGTCTTATCTCAGATTTTTGTCTTTGTCTGAGCTTCCTTGATGAGTTTTAATTTGAAGCCGAGGCATTGCCTGAGCAGCGTTTCCTTCTGTTTACCTTTCTGGGCAACGGGGACCCTGCTCTGTCTCGTCAAACTTCTGAAGTCAAGATCTGTGCACAAATTAAAGAGGGGTTGTCTTCCCCTCGGGGGCAGCTCTCCAAAAGCAGCTTTGCCGTGGGTTTGCAGAGCCCTGGCTCTCTCCTCTCCGGTGCAGAATTCCCGGCGGGGTTGTGTTTAAACCCCCGGTGCACGGCGCGAGCAGGCTCCGTGTGAAAAGGCTTGCACACATCAGAAGGCAGGCGAGGAACACGGCCCTGACAGCTGTGCCTAAGGGTGGAAGCCTTCTCTTAAATAAGTTATGAATGTGCTGAGGGCAACAAGCCTGTATCAAAGCTTCGGGGATATCACAAACGCTCGGGAGGGGGTCGGGAACCCACTGCGAAAGGAGATTGATTGCTGTCGGTGTGAAACAGCACCCGGCTTTGGGTCAGGTATTTGGGGGCATCTGGCAGCTGCCAGTGCCCCTGCAGGGCTGTGAGTGGGTCACCACGCCGGGTCCCTGCCCAGCCACCCTCAGACGGGGCAGTCGTGTGGCCAACGTCCGTCACCAGCTGTCCCTGCTGTGCACGCTCCTGGGCTCTCGGGAGCAGCCCGGCCAAGCCCTCAGGCTGTGGGGCTGTGACTTGTGAGGAGGGGAAGGTGTTCCTGCCGCTCCTGAGGATGCCTTTTTTTAGCTGGTGCCTTCCCTTGCTGTGTGCGTTTCCAGCGAGGAGCTGCTGACCCTGCCGCACACCCACGCAAGAAGATTCCCCCCAAAGGGCGAGAAATTTTTCTAGGAAAGGAGAGGAAAGCCATCTGGGAGGGGATTTTTGCCCCGGTAATATGTGCTGGAGTAACGTCTCAGAGCTCCAGTGCTGGATCAGACACCTGCAGTGAAGCAGCGTGAGCGTCGGGCAGCTGATCCCTGCCCGAGGGGGAGCTGTGGATGTGTCGGAGACGGGATGATGCTGTTTGTTTATAATGACTCTGGAAGGCGCTAGCTGATGTTCCAGCATGTTGAACATGTGTTAGATGGGTTTAAGAACATTAGTAGATGATGTTATAGATGTCTATAAACTGCTTGTGAGGATGTCTTTATTGATCTGTTGGACTATGGCAGCTTCTCCTTTATTAGAATTTCCACTCGTTCAGTCCCATGTAAAGGATTTATAATGTGGCTTTGATATGGATTGAGAAATAAGTTTGGTTTTTTTTTATTGGATGTTATAGAGTTTAAAAACAACTTTAATTGGTTTGTTCCAGGAAGCTGGTGGTGAAACAACTGGTCAAATAGTGAGGAAACAGCAGCTATTTTATTTGTTGAGCTAGAGGATAGAATGTTTGCAGCAGTTCGTGTAGTAATACAGAGGAACTGTTTATGTCTGATGAGGCAAAGTCATTGATCGTGTTGGTGGCGAGTTTCAGCCCTGATCCATCTGGAAGAAGCAATCAAATCATATCCATGTGAGCCCCCTGTGGAGGGGGGATTAATGCTGCTGATTCGGACCTGTTAGCTTCTTAATGCTGTTCCATTTATTTAAAGGTTATTGTTTGATTAAATAAAAATATTAGAGTGTTGGCGAGGGTGAAAGAGGCATGGGGCTTTGGGGAGTGCTGTGAGGCTAAACTGTGCAGGGTCCCTTAAGCAAATACTATTAAAAGTCAGAGGGAAATACCCTGTTGCAGTAAGTAGCAAAACTCTCACCTGGTGGGGCAGGAATTTCCTGTAATATTTCTTTGTCTACTAACCTGTAACTTAACTTTAAATATGTGCCTCTGAAGGATGTGCAGCTAATGTTTATTAAAAAAAAAAACAAAGAGTGCTCGTGGAGTACTGACAATTACAGCACAGAGTATAGCCTAGAGAGGGATTTTAATCTGCAATTTGCGTTGTGAGGAAAGGACACCCCGTTCTCCTTACCTTCTGGAAGGATATAATTCAAACCAAAGTGTTGAGAACAACAGGCATGGAAGAAGCATATGATTTTTTCCCCCTCCTCTCTCTCCCAACCTATTGATGACAAAGTTCAGGCTGAGTCAGTGGATGGAACAACTCGTGACTGGAGCGAAATAAATTGTGTCTGAAAAGTCCAGAAGCTGTTTCGGCGTCACAAAAGCCATTTCAGACAGCTCTGGTTTGGAAGGATCACCTCTGATACAAGGAACTTTGTTGAGGAAAGAGTCTGAGGACCATAAGAAACCCCCCCAAAGCACAGCCACTGGCTGGGTACGGTGCCAGAGGCTCTGCACAGAGCTTACTCCATCCTTTGGAGCTCCTGTTGAGGAAGTTTTGTGTCCATGCAGGCCAGATCAGGTTTTTTCTGCTGTCTGCATTCCTACCTACTCACCTGAGTACGTACCTCATCATCGGGGTGTCACTTTAGCCAGCTGTGGCCACTGTCCTGCAAAAACTGAAGGTGCAAACTCTGTTGGGTTTTTTTCCCCCCCATGCTGTGGTTTCTGTGGAGGGTCTGTGCACACGTGGGAGTTGAATTCCAGGCTTTTGTGCATGGAAGATCAGAGCTCTTCCCTTTGGAGAGATGCACCTGGTCTCGCCTGAGAATTTGAAAACGCCTTTTCCTAGAAAAGGGCCTTGTCTGCTTTCATGAGGAAGGGTTAAAGAACAAAAGCATGAAATCTCCTTTCTTCTCCCCTGATCAATCTAGCCATCATTATGAGAGAAGCTTTCTGATAGCTTCTCTTTGTCATGTAATGTTAATACCATTAAGTCCACTTTGGCAAGGGAAGCGATGTATAATTAATTTGCAAATCAGTAAAGTGGATGTGATTTTTATACAAAGGAGAAGGTCTTTAACTGCGGGAGGCTTTGTGTGGGCATGGCCACGCTGGGATGGGACCTCCCTCGAGCATCCCCCTGCGTGTCCCTCTGGGGACACACCTTCAGTGGGGCCCATCCGCTGCCCTCCAGCAAAGGGACCGAGTCTAACAAATAAGTGGGAACCAGGTGGGGCAGGGCTGAGGTTAGGGGTGTGCAAGAGCCTCTGAGCACCTGCCCGGCGAGTTGGTGGAGCCAGCTGAAAACACCTTTAAGACTTTGCCTCCATCCACTGGTTTTGTTGTTTTGGGTTTTTTTAAAGCTTTGGCTCTTCTGGAATTATTATTATTTTGATGCAGAATGCATTAAAAAGAGAAAAGGAAAAAAAATCCAAACCCTATCCGGACTGATTTGTTCCCAGAAAGATGTTCAATTTTGTATGTATAATTGAAAGGGGCTAAATATAGCTGTATTAATATTTATGGGCCTCATGTTGGAGTCAATACAAGAGTTGCTGTTCAAGGCAATTAAGCTTTACCTTCTCCCATGTAGGATTTCGGTGTTTGGAGATGACGTTAGTGGTGTGACCTGCATCCAAGAGAGAAAACACGAAAAGCATGCCATCATCTGTCGAGTGTGATACCCTGTATTTAGTGCTGTTTGCTGACAGGCAGTTTGTCTCCAGCCAGATTTGATCTCTCCAGAGCAGGGCTGCTGTCTTAATAGCAGGGAAATCAGGGGAATCAGCGCTCTGGGAGGCTTGCAGGGGAGCTGTCCTTGCTGTGTTTTGGGAGGAACTGATCGGTGAGACTCTTGTGAGGTCACAAAGTGAGGATTGCCCACCTCTGCTGCCTCTGTAGCTGCTGGGGATAAAGGGAAAACGGTGATGGTGGCACTTCATGGATCCCATTTGTCTTCACGCCGTCCATGCCCCGGAGCTGGAGCACGGGAAATGTGACTGTCAGGAGTGTGAGTGCACGGGGCAGGGAGGGCTCTGTGCCCTGTCCCTGGGCTCGGGCTCTCTGTGCCAGTCTGCAGGGCCAGTCACAACCTTCATGTCACCAAAGCACAGGGAAAGCAATTCCTGTCCGGGGCCCCGAGCTGCCGTGGGGAGAGCGTGCACGGGGAATGAGGTCGGGGCTGTAAGGATGAAAACAAGTCAGTTTGCATTAGTAACAAAGGCAGAGTGATGGTGTGCTGGGTTTGTGCTGCATTTCTGAAGCACTGCCTTTTGAGAGAAGGGTATCACTGGGGTAACATGACAGGAATCCCGGCAGTGGCTGAACTGCCCTGCATTGCTGCTTTTTGGGAGCTGCAGCTCCTCGCTGCTCCAGTTAACAAAGAGCTGTTAGATGCTGTAAAATCTCTCACTGATAGGGACTGACTGAGTCCCGCCCGTCTCCTAAATTTGATCGATGTGTCGGGCTTTTCCTTTCTTCCATCTGGCTCTGACGGCCGCCTTTGGGATGGAGGGCTGCAGCAAGGAGCCTCGGCCGGGGTTAACCCGCCCTCCCCGGGGCTGCAGGTGGAGATTGTCTCAGCGATGCTGATCGTGGTGCTCATCCCTTCTCCAAGGACTCTCAGATTCTGAGTGGGCGTGCTTCTGTTCTTTCCCTGGTGCATGGTGTGTTTTGGTAGCTGGAAGCCTTTTAACCTCGCTCAGTAACCATCAGGGGGGTGCGTTTTCCGAGGATTTTCATTAGCTTTGGCTGCTGGAGCGCAGTGGCTGCTCAAACGGGGAGGGAGAAGTGGAAATCAAAGGGCACGCCTGCCGAGGTAAAAACGGGGGCCACGCTCTCAGTGGTGGAAAATGAGTTTTCAACTCCAAGTGGCCCTTTGGAATTCCACCTCAGCTCTGGGGATTCGCTCCGGGTGACGCTGACCCCAGCACTGGTATTTCCAATTACTGGTGACATAATCCTGGCCCAAAGGAGCTGGCTCCAGAGCGGAGGAGTTTTCCTTGGTGTGCCTGTGAGGGAGCCAGTCCCACCTCGTCTCTGTTCCCGAGCAAGGGCAAGCCAAGCCATATATCAAGGGACAAGGAAATTGCACCAGTTAAATGTAAAAAACTCATTTAGCTAAAGCAGTGTAAGCGCCCATGAATATTTATCTGATGTTATGGAAGCGTGTGGACTCCCACCTACTTTATTAAATTGATTTTCAATAAAAATGCAAGTGGAAGACGTTTGATTAATGGCTGGTGGGACGGGACAATTAATTTGAAGTCTGGAGTCAGCAAGAAGTGCCCCCTGAGCCTGTGTGTCCCTGCTCGAGGCTGGGCTAAGAAAATGTTTCTGAACTCCTCCGAGGGACACCAGCAGTGTTTATCCGTGTGGTTTCTAAAACGGGGTGAACAGGAGCTGCTGTTTGGCTGAGGTTCTGCTGAGGTCCTGACCTTGAAGCTGGCGTGTGGCGTTTGCTCCCAGTGTTCCCATCTTCCCTGCTTCTCCCACCCACCCCTCGGCGCAGGCTGCACCTGAGAATTAAACCCAGCAGCGAGCCCCGGCGCTCGTGTTGGGTTTGAGTGAGGCTCCCTGGGCCTTTGCATTTAAACATGCCTGGGATTAGCTCCATCAGCCTCCAGATCTGCTCGGCTCCTACCAATTTCCTCGCTCAGATTTGTCTCCTGGAGGAAGGCAATTTGGAGCTGTAATGTTACAGCTCTATTAAGGATCTCCAGCGCGGTTTCCCGCCGGGATCCTCGCGGGGCTGGTGCCGCCTCTTTCCGAGGAGCTGCCAGGAGATGCCGATCGTGGGGCAAGTGAGGGTACCTGGGGGAACCTGAACAGCCCTGCAGGGCCTGGGGGCTCCCCTATCCCGGAGGGCAGCAGGGCTGGGGGCTGCTCGCAGCCTGGAATAGAAACTCTCTCCTGAGGGTCTTGTGAAAAGTCTCTGGAAGCTGCTGTGGGAGGGATGCTGCATTTCCCGTTCTCTGCGGGGCTTTGCAGAGCCAGGGGCGCAGGGTTTGGGGGGTGATGGCTGGGGGCAGGCAGCGTGCCTTGGTGGGGCAGGGAAGGCCGGGGTGAGGCAGGAACATGGCTCCATCTCAGCATCCCTCAGCTCCACCCCTGTGGGGCACGGAGAGGTACCACAACACCCCGAGCCACTGAAACTGCTGCCCAAGTGGCACCAGAGGAACAACGCCTGGGGCACCAGTCCTTCCCCCAGCCAGGGTGGGAGCCCCGTGCCCGGGCTCCCGCACTGGGGAGCGGGATGAGCATTTCGATGCCCTCGCCCCTTGCCAAGGGGCACATGGCACCCAGAGAGCTACAGCCGGGTGGCACAGGGAGAGCATCCTGAGGGCGCTCCTGCTGCTGCGCCTCCAGCACGGAGAGGCCCGTGCAGTCTCTGTTCTGCAGTACTTTGGGGTTTTCCCGACATGCGAATGTGGCACGGACGCTGTCGGCACGCGCTGAGCCGGTTGGGCGCTCCCCTCATGCTGTGCTGGGGAGCTGGGCGTGGACCAGAGCGATGGGAACAGAAAGGAATTGGGAAAAATAAAAAAAATAGAAATGGGAGCAGGTGCTGGCAAATAACTGTATGGCAGGAAAAGAGAGGGAGAGTTGTGGTTGAAAACAGAAGCTGAGGAAAGGCAGATTGGCAGGCAGCATATTTCTGGAGACAGCTCTCTCCTCTGTAGGCTGAGTCACCTAAGAAACGTGTCAATAAAACGCACTCTCGGGCACTGTCTCTAATAAATATATATTTAAGAGAGACATTTCTTCAAAACTTCTGCTAGGAGATGTCGAATTCTGAAGGGATGGCATGAAAAATGACATCTCCAGTGGAAGCAGGGAGTTGCCATGGGAACTGGAACGCTTTGAACATACATCACTAAAACAAGAAAACATTTTCCCCAGCAAAGGAAATTAAAAATTACATACATCTGGAGGCATCTGCCCTCTGCCTGTCTCTGATGGGAGTATCAGAGTACCGTGCAGCATATCATAATTCATGTAGTGGGCAGGACTGACAATTCCGTATCAGCTGCTGAATTTTTGTGAGTAGCTGTGATAAAAAAAGCCTTCCTGTCCTTGGGACAGGCAGTGCTGGTGCCTGAGCAGTGCTGGGGAGGGGGAGATTTAGAGCCAAAATGGAATTTCCTCTGAAACGGTTTTGCTCACCTGGGGATAAAACAGCAGCCCGAATGCACAACTGAGCCCATCTTGCCACGTGGTCATGACTCCGCTGCTGCCAGGGTTCGCTGGCCCCATTTGGCAGCCAGGGACTTTTCCTGGGAAGCAGCGGGAAGGCAGGTGAGAGGGGATGTCCTGGAGGAGCACGGTGCACGTTTGGGGGTTTATCTTGTGCTTTGGAGACTCTGTTTCTCCGTGCAGCAAACCCAGGAGGAGTTGTTCGCACCTGGCAGTCAGCGCATTCCTTTCCTTCCTTTGTTTTCCAGTGCATTTCCTTTCCCTCTCCTTTCCCGGTGTGCACGGGTGGCACGGGGCGAGCCCAGGGGAAATGCTAAATTGACCAGCGCAGGGCAGGGTGAATTAAATAAGTTTATTTGCACACTGTATTGGCATTGCTGAAGTAAATGAGCGCTGGCCACGCAGCCCAGTGACCCGTGCGTGACAGGGGACAGGCAGCTCGCTGCAGAGCTGGGCTCTGGCACAGCTCAGACCACGCTGGGGTGCAGAAAGAAGGGAAAACATTTGTCTGCAGTGCCCTGGGAGTGGAGGAGGTGAAGGATGCCAGAAGCATCACCGGAGGGACACTGTCTGAGGAGCTGATTGAGTTCTCCACTGAAAGCAACGCCAGCCAGGAGCTAATGGATAAGGGAACCGGAGTGCAAATGACAGCGTCGCTCCCTGCTAGGCTGCTCTTGTATCTTGTCTCAGTACCTGGCGCTGGCCTCGGGGGACAGGCTTGAAAATTAAATGGGCCCTTCCTCTGAGCTCTACAGCAACCCCCAGGAGCCACTTTCTATTTTTTTGTTTCCATTTTTTGCCCACTCCAGCCCATCACGTGGTCTGGCAATCCTCAGCCTGCAGAGCAAACCTGGAATGAGCTACAGCCCGAGGCAGGGGAAGGCAGCACCGGGGCTGGAAGGCGGACGGGGAGACGGAGGCACAGCAGAGCTGCCTTCGCCGCGTGCTCAGTGCCACGGCGCGGAGAGCAGCAGTGGTGGGGCTGGAGCTCAGGGCTCAGCCTGCAGACCTCACGCCCTTCGCTGAGACATCTCTTTTGTTCCTTCTCCCTCTGCAGTGACATAAATTTAACGCAGTGTGCGTCTCATTTGGTTTGAGTGAGACCGTGTTCAGTTCTGGGCCCCTCATGATGAGAAAGACACTGAGGAGCTGGAGCGTGTCCAGGGAAGGGAAAGGAGCTGGGGAAGGGTCTGGGGCACCAGCAGTGTCTGAGGGGGCTGGGAGGGCTCAGCCTGGAGAAAAGGAGGCTTAGGAGGACCTTGTCACTCTGTCCCAGCTCCCTGACAGGAGGGTGCAGCCAGGTGGGGATCGGTCTCTCCTCCCAGGCAACAGCGACAGGATGAGAGGAAATGGCCTCAAATTGAGTCAGGGGAGGTTCAGGTTGGATATTAGGGAAAATTTCTTTATTTAAAGGGTTGTCAAGCCCTTGAACAGGCTGCCCAGTGAAGGGGTGGAGTCACCATTCCTAGAAGCGTTCAAAAAACCCTTGAGGACCTGGCTTAGTGGTGGACATGGTGGTGGTGGTGCTGGGTTGATGGCTGGACTTGACCTTAGAGGTCTTTTCCAGCCTTAATGATCCTCTGATTTTTCTTGCATTCCCCTGTTTCCTTCCTGGCTTTCCAATCTTCGCAGCTGTTGTCCATCAATGATTATCAGCTTGGCAGCAGCAGCTTTGTATTGCACCTTCGTGCTTATCTTTTTCCTGGGGATCTGCCTGATGAATTGCAGAGCTCAGTAATTGCTTTACAAACGCTAAGGATGTTACTGGCACCGACCTGAAGGCTTTGCAGCTCCTCTTAAAGCAGCTGTGGCCTGTTGGGAGGTGGTGATTCCTGTTAAGGAAAGGCTTGCTGAGAATGAGGTAACAAAGGGCTCGGTGTTTTTTAGGAAAGGGAGTAAGCAAAAAGCTGCCAGGGCCAGTCTGCCCGAGGAAGAAGCTTCTGAGGCACACGGGGTTCATGTAGGTTATGGATAAGCGTGGTCTAATGAGTGGTTTTCCCAGCTGGGATGTACCTGTGTGAAGGGATACAACAAAGGCAGGAGCCCCTGGGCTGCTTTGTTCTGGTTCCTCATCTCTCCTGTGTTTGCAGCCTCAGCCACAGCACCGAGGCACTGAACCTGCTGCAATCTTTCCCTGAGGGTGCTGCTCACCAAGAGCCTTTGACTCGGTCAGCGAGAATGCTGTCACCGATCCCCAGAGGGGAAAATTACCTGAAGGTTAACTTAAGGCAGGCCCAAACCAGAACACAGGTGGTTTGCAGGTAACATGGGGTGGCTTGCCTAATGCTGAGGTAGCTGACTGGCATTTTTGCCCTCATGTTACTGCTCCTGCAGCAAAACTCTCCTGGCTTTGGTTTCCTGAGGGCACAGCTGGATGTACCAGCTGGCAACACGGCGCTGCCTGACTGCTCTTCCCCTGTCCACAGGGACCAGCAGGGATTCCCTTTCCCAAGCGCCTCTGGTTTAGCCATCAAGGACAGGCTTTAATACTGAGAGTGTTAAATTATGCATGCTAATTTATATTCACACGTTTTCTCGTTGTATTTATAATATATAACAAACATGTTTATGTAGCATCTCCCTTCCATTACCACGGGGTCTCGGAGCACTGCAGAACCTCTAAAAGCATGCTCATACATACATATTCCTCCTCTGTCTTCCTGGCATCTGAGGGTGTCCTGAGTCCTTAAAATAGTAACGACAGAAGCTTTGTTCATTCTGTCTTAGTTCTGTCTGTGGCAAAAATAGCACAGCTAATTTGTAGGCTCTGTTTGTAGTCTGTGTGTGTGTGAGAATGAGGGGTGTGTGTAAAGCCTCCATGGCTGCACACCCTCCAGCACTCGCTGCTTCTGACTCTTTCTTCTGTTCCTGCTGGACTGGATGTTTATCAATAACTTGCACCACATCCTGAGTCCACCCCCTGGGCGTGTGTCTTAATGTGGTGATAAGAATACGTGCATGTGGATAAATGGGGGGGAAACTAAATTAAACTGCGTTTGGTGGAGCCTTGTGGTTGGTTTTTTAGGCAGGGCTTCTAATGGTGTGAGGCTTATCACACCCATCTTCCTGCCTTTTGTCTTCTGTAAGCTTTAGAGCCCGCTGGCTGATCTGAGCAAAGCCTGACAGAAAAGGCAGATAACTCCGAGATTTGGAGTCCCTGCAAGATTTGTGGAATTATGAAGCTGAGTGGGAAAAGACCCAAAGCAGAGAGAGGTAACGAGGTGGGATCAACTGGTGTTAGGCATCAGAAGAACAGGGAGGAAAAGCTGATCTGCGGCAAGCGGGGTTTGTTGGCTCCGCTGCTGGTGAAGCAGCACCTCTCCTAGGCTGCTCTGCTGGATAGAGCTGTAACCTGCACCCCACGCTCTTGACAAGGGTGAGGAAATGCCTTTCACCGGTGTGGGAGGGTGTGAAATCCCTACAGCTCCTTCTGCAGCAACACCTGGACTTACCCAGAGTGCCGGGAGAGCTGGAGTCCCCTTACCCAGCGCGTGTTGAGACAAAGGGGCGGCGCAGCAAGGTCGGACCGGGAATCTGAGCTACCCCATGCTGTTACTGCCATGGAAGTGCTGGGAAAGGAGTGCAGTTACCCAAAAGGGACCAGCAGATGCCCCCTGTGCCTCTCAGCACTGTGCCGAGGAACAAGGTGTGTCTGACTCGTGCTTTGAGCAATACTGGTGCCTTGCTCCAGGCTCCGTTGGTTATGGGGTTGTGTAGGTGCAGAGAGCGCTCAGACCTGGGTCAGAGCCACCAGCACACGTACAGCACATTTGCAGGCTCCTGAGGGACTGCTCTCCCCAAAACCGAGCTGATCTTCCCTACGCAACCTGAGGCCTTGATGTGAAAACAGAGGCTAGGTAAGAATAAGAGAATAAAAGCGGGTATTTATTTGAAGGGCCTTCAAAGGCACACCTTGGGAGTCAAAAGCTTTCGAGGGGCTCCACCCAAGCTGGACCCTGGGTCACGGGTTCTTCACACTTTTCTAAGTTTGGTCCATTTGCATATCAGGGTTAATTCTCCAATTATGATTTCAGTTAATGATGTAATCACCCCAAGTTTGCTCCTCCTCTCAAGGCTTTACATTTTGGGGCCTGAGGCAATCTAGGTGTCCTTGGAGAGCAAACCTAGAAAGGTTTGTTATGTCTAACCAGCATGAGAGAACAGCAGCTAACAGGCCACACGAAACCTCAGAGTTACACACCAGGCAGCACACGATTTGAAAAATATAAAAGTTAAAACCTAAGGCATCAAACCCAAGGAGTTTGTGCCCAGAAATTCCACATCCATCCACGCCTGACAGCGCGCCATAAATCCCAGACAAGCCACCCTCAAGTGGTAACTGGGTCACTTCGTGGTCCTGCAGCTCGTTCCTGCAGAGGACATTGGTTGCAGCCATGTGAGAACTCTGCATCTGCAGCATGTGGTGTGAGACAGGGAATAAATCTCTTCCCTGCCTCAGCTCTCCGTGGCTCTGCTAAGACAGGGAGCCAGGGCAGGCTGTCTTTCTGAGGGTTTGACAGGCATCATCTCACTTCATCTGCGCTGAAGAATTAAGCACGTGTAATTGCAGACCATGCTGATCTCTCTCATCACGTGTGAGTGGCTTCGTTGTTGGCTGTCTCTTGAGACGGCCCCTGAAATTCTTTTGAACTCCTCGTTCTCCCCGAAATATCCGGGTTGAGGGGAGAAGGGAGAGAAGCACAGCTGGAAGTGACACCACACGAGTAGCTGTGTTTACAGATCGGGTGATTTCTCTCTAGTCTGGCTGGAGGACATGCAATTGTAGACGCTGATGTGCCATCACACCAGAGAGAAGGTAGTAATTAATCACCATGGCTCACAGAGCAGCAACTTGGGAACTGGCTGTACAGCAAATGCTGGCAGTGCCAGGGGATTGGAGCAGCAGCAGTGGGTGAAAAAAAGCCTCGGCACCCCCCGGACTGGGGAAACGGGCTCGATGCTTTCCTGGCGAGCAGCAGATAGCCTCGTTCCCCATCTGAATGTGATGCCTTTTTGATCATAACCCTGCAGAAGTCACCGGGAGCGTAACTGAGGCTGTCAGAGCTGTTACACAGACCCAGTTATTCTGGAATCAAGCAAATAGCCAGGCAAAACTGCGTGAGACAAATCGTTCCTGACGTGGCAGAGCTAGATAAGGATCCAACCCAAAGGTCTTGTTGGCAATCCCCTGCAGGCTCTTACTCACCCCTGCTTTTGCTGAGATAAGGCCTTTGTTTCAGACATTTATATTGTTTCTTTCCTTACTATGTGGTTTATTCTGCAGAGTGCAGATTTCCCAGTGCTCTGTCCTTGGCTGACCCCACTTTGCAGCAGATGAGCATCCTGTCATCTTTAACCCCACTGGCTGGTCCCAGGTCACCAGCCTTCATCCATGGAGCCTGCTCATCCTCATCCCTGTGCTCCCTAGAGAGAGGCAGGTGCCATCAGAGGTGGGGAGGTCTGGGTGGGCTGAACTACCTGTGGGATTACCCGTGGGGCCAGCGGGGTCTTGACTGTGTCATGATGCTTCTGCCCAAATTTTCCTGGAGGCGTGGGTGTCTCAGGTAGTTCAGAGAATTACAGCTGCTGCTGCTCTTAGCTCTGTCTGGCCTCTGAAGGGCTGGGCCAGCTGCCAGCCCCCCTGGTGACACTCCTGGCCCTGACAGGACCAAGACATCCTGGGTATGGTCTTGCTGCTTCTCAGAAGAAGAACATGTTCACGCCGCTGTCCACTTTTGGGAAAGGTGCCCGGGCTGAGCTGCCAGACAGGGGTGAATGTCTGTGATAGGAGACTTGGCTTTCACTTCAGAGCAAGTAATTTCATATTCAAGGTTGCTGGGGCACTGCAACAGCCAAGCAATGTCTGAAAAGATGTATTTTTACTTTGGGACTGGGAGTTTGAAGAGGTTGATCACGACCTCTGTCTGTGCTGTCTGAGATCCCCCAGTCGTACCCAGCTGAGGAGGGAGAAGGGCTTGTGCTGAGACCTGCCTGCATCTCTGCACTCCAGCTCTGCTCTCCCTTTCGCAGAGGCTGGGGGGAATCCCAGTAGATTCTCGTGAGTTTTTGCCACCTCTCTTCCCCAGCCTTCCCCTCCTGACCCCAGCACAGCCTCTGCTCCCAGGATACCTGGTGTGGAAGCACTCCGGGTGCAGTAGGGATGTTTGTGGTCGTGACATTAGCAATAGCTCACGCTGCTTTGTGGCCTTTTGTGCGGCAGGAGCTCTGTCAATGTCCTTGGAGTCAGCTTTATGCCCTGGCTGGGCTGGACAAGCCCAGGAGGCATCAACAGCACTGCAGTGATGTTCACTGAAATGATTCCTTCTCTGCTGCTATTTCTGAGCTCCCTCAGAAAAAAAATTGCAAGAAAAGCAACTCTTAATGTATGTGGGGGAGTCTTAGTGCCCACCCACAGCAGGAGAGCAGCAGCGAAGGCCACATCAGGGCTTTCTGGTGTGTGCTTGGTGATGAAGATGTCTCCATTTCTGCAGCTTTAGGTTGGGGAGAGAGGTTACCCTCTCCTCCTGGGCACCTACCCCTCTGCTTGTGCCTCCCTGTCCTCTCCCAGTGCTGGCCTGGCAGTCCCAAGTGCCAAGTCACAGCGAGGGTGCCACGTGCCACACCACCCAGAGGTGTCCCTCCCTGCTTCAGTGCCTCTCTCCCTGCAAGGAGACACCGTTCAGCTCCTGCTTTCCGAAACAAGGCAGCACCACAGGTTAAAAGGCCACCTGAAAAACCACAGGCAGGGACTGGGAAAGACTGAAGTTGTCCTGAAGAGGGAGAGGGGGGACCCGAGGGTGGAGTTTCTGGCTGGGGTTGTAGAGTGACACCTCTGAAGGCAAGGGCTGCCCGGGGCTGCCGTGCAGCTCAGCTCCAGTGGGCTTGTGGAGCTCGTAGCAAAGGTCATGGAAACCTCTTTTGTTCCAGAGGCTAAAAGTGGAAGGAAAATTAAATCCCCCCAGTGGGAGGCTGAGAAGGCAAAGAATGAAACACACAAAGAGCTTCTGAGTGCAGCTGCAAAAATTACCTTCTGCTGCTTGTTAATTACTACGGCAAGGAGCTGGGGGAAGGTATGAGGTGGAAGTCAGTAGTACAAGCTGACTTCTTGTGTCTCCCTTCCCAGCCATGCTGAGTTAGCTGGGAAGCACCTCCCTGGTGTCCGGTGTGGTCACTTTGGGTTGTGTGATGTGGGAATCGAGCAACGCTGCATCGCCCTCTCTCCATGGTGATGCTGCTCTCAGCGCAGGCTGGTGGGAATCCTTCCCGAAGGATTCTGTGTGTTTGAGGGGACGCTGAATAAGGGGACCTCAGAAACTCTTGAGCTGAGGGTAAACGGGGCTGTCTAGGAGGGAGTGGTAAGGGGCACTGTCAGCTTGTTACTGCCCTTCTCAGGCCGTGCCCACAGCGGGAGCTGGGATATTGGAGCAGAGCAGAAACACCTCCCTCCAGGAGCTGATTGGAGCCGATTGAGGGTTTTGCACCCCTGGGTGCAGTAAAACCTGAACCCTTCTATTCTCAGCCACGCCGCCCCGCACAGAAACACCAGCACAGACGGGTCGGTCGCCTCCGAGCTCCCTCGGGTCCCCGCAGAGCCCCGGCGCTGCCCGGAGCCGGTCCCCATCCCCCGGCTCATCCCGCTCCGCCGCGCCGGGGCCGTGCAGCCTCCCTGACGTCAGCGCGGCATCCAGGAATCCCCTCGCACGGAGCCGCAGCGGCCGAGCCCCTGTTTTCTCGGCATCGCTCGGGAGCCCCCAGCGCCCGATGGCTGCAGGCGCATCGCTCCGGCTGGCTGGCGGCGCAGCCTCCGGGAACCCCCGGCTGCCAAACCGTGCGCTCAGCGCAGCCCCGGCCCTCCGCGGCCGAGCCGGGGCAGCGCGGTGCGGTTCTCTGGGATAAACAGCCCTCGATGAGTGCGGGGGGGAAGGTTTAAGGCGAGCCCGCTCAGCCCCCCGCGCCCCCCGCTCCCGGGAGCGCTCGGAGAGGCGGCTCTGCAGCCGGGGAGAGGCAGCGAGGCGGCGTAATTTGTATTCCAGCTCTGCCGCCGCTGCTCCCGGTGCTTCCAAGAAGCAAGTAAAAATAGCACTCCGTCATTTTGTAAATAATAGCTATCTCCTCCCGGGCCCGGGGAGTCACGAGCATTTAAAAAGGGGGGGGGGATTGCAGGAGGAACGGGGGGTGTCTGCCCCGAGCCAGGGCCAGGAGGGTGGGCAGGACTCGCGTGGGGGCACGGGGGGAGCGGAAAGCCCCGAAGCACCCTGCTGCTGCTGATTTACACCTTCTGCACAGCCGGGGAAGTGACAGACCCTGCTGGTGCGGGGCTGGATGCGTGCCTCCCCTCGGGGCTGGGAGGGGGGGCTCTGGTGTACTCAGGCAGCCAGATCCGGGGTAGCAGATTCCTGGAGGAGAGGGGGAGCTCTGAAAAAGCAGGCAGGTGTAGGAAGTGCCATGGTAACGCTGTGGGAAGGGGTGGGTTTTGTTCGCCGTTTGCATTGCAGATCTGCCCAGCTGTGGGGGATTTCTGCAGGTGGGAGCAAGGCAGCGTGGCCTGGCGGGCAGAGAGCGGGTTCTGCACCCCGTGGGACCCGCAGCACCTTGTTCTGCTCACACACCTGCTCCACGTTGTTTCTGGAACCGTGGCTGTGCTGGAGCTGGGGAATAAGCTGAGCCTGTGAATGGGCAAAGCCCCCGAACAAGGGAATCGGCCTCAAATGAATGACTTGGGAACATGGCGTGACACTTGGATCTCTAAATTCAGTTAAAATACTGAACCTGAAAATCTCCTATTCTCCCACTTTCATGTCGGCTCCGGGGTCTTTTTTTGCTCTCCTGGTGCAGCAGCTCTGCAGGGTGGTGGGAAGGGGCTTGTGCAGCCCACCAAGGGCTCTGCTGGGCAGGGTTGTGCCGTTCCTTAGGGCAGCCAGAGCTGAGCTCTGGTCCTTGCTCTGCTCCAGGTTCGTACCTGAACCCAGGCCGTGCGTTTTTGTTTCCCTGGTAATAAACAGGTCTGGCAGCATCCACCTGCCACCCCAGCAGGCTTGAAGGCTCAACTCGTGCTTGTAAAAAAATTGAATTACGGGGAAGGATGCTGCTAGGAAATGAAAAATGCCATTTTGTGTTCTGCAGCAGGTCTAGGGAAAGTGCCTACCCCCCTATACAGTCCTTAATTATTAAATCTTTGGGGAGAACTGGGCAAGACAGCCAAGCTGCAGTGTGAGCACATCTGTGGCTTGAGCAGAAAATAAGCATTTCCCTGCCCTGTCTCTAAGCAGAGGCAGGAGATGCTTTTCTCTCAGCTTTCTCTTGCTGAAAAAGCAGATGTAGTTTCTTCTCGTTCAGGCTCAGGGTGGATAGGTGTGAGGGTGAGGAGAGGGGAGGCTGCCGGGGCAGCTCCTGATTCCTGTGCAGGAGGAGGTCTCACAGGCACAGAGCTGGGAGCAGTGCCGATGCTCTTGGGCTGTGAGACCACAAAGGAAGCGAATCTCTGAGGCTGGAGCTTGCTCTGTTCTGCTGGTGTTTCACTTATCTCTGGATTTCCCAGCTCTGCTGAAATCCCTGCTTGCGTAGCAATGATTTAATTTCAGAAATCCCTCCGGATCCCAGCCAAATCCTGCCCTAAGGAGCACATATTAACGGGGAGGGTTCAGTCTGGCTTTTGCCATGAGAGGTGCAGGAAGCTCATTTTTCTCAGTGCTGAGGGACATTGGTGAGCCAGCGATGAAGCCCCAGCTTGTCCCTTCACCGGGTGCTGCATGGCCTGGCCAGGGGGTAAATCTGCATTCTGGAAATGGGGGGTTCTCTTCAGACCTGGGTTGTAATTAGTTATTAATATTAATAAGTTATTAATAGATTACTGAAGTTTCCATAATCTGTGATTGGATTTATCAGCAGATTGAAGGGTCGGGAAGGGGTCTCTGGAGCTCTGTGATAGCCGTGTTCCAGCATGATGAGGCCATAAAGGCTCATTTAAGGATTGCAGGATCGTATCAAAGGGTGTCCAAAACTAATTCTGCCTTTTTGTCTTCTCCTGACTTCCTGAACGCCTTCCCCTGTGCTTGGACCCAGAAGAGCACATTGTGAAGCACTTCCGTGGACCCCTGTCCCTGTGGTGCAGGGGACAGCTCATCCTGCACCTCCCAGGGACCGTGTTCCCTGGCCGTGGGTGGCCACAGCTCCTGATCTGCTGTCCGTGGCCGCAGCTGAATGCCGAGGAGGGAGGAGGGGAGGGGAGGGGGAGTTCTGTGCTTTCTCCGAGACATAATGAGCTTTCTCTCGCCGCATGGGGTAGCGGGGAGAGCCTCGCATCACTAAATGTTCTCTGCTGCGTGCCTCATCTGGGGACTTGTTTGGAGGGAGGCTGAGAATACCCAGAGTGTTTCAGCCTTAACAGAAGGGGCTCGTTTTGTGGAGGCTTCTGGGTGTTTCACAAAGTGTACCGCCTACATATTTCTCTTTAACCTCCTTTTTATCACATCAAGACGAGATCAAGGGTTACTTATATAGCACAATAATACCAGCCACGGGCTGCATCAAAAGCTTCTCAGCCATAATAACTAAAGACATGTATACGTATATTTTAGCCATTGAGGAGAAAACCCTGCCAGAATGCATTATCTTATTTTGGGATGTAAAACTTTGAAGCGCAAACCTAAGCTTCACAGTACTGCAAAATAACTCTCAGGGGACGGAAGGATTTCCATAACTAAATTAAACAATGGGCCATCCAGGCTACTTGCAAGGCTGCTGCAGTGGCCAAAATTGGGTACTGTGCATAAAACATGAACTCTGCTTTGCAGCTTTAAATTGGTTCTTTCATTAGGAGAGCAGCTCCGAGCCAGCTAATGCCACACAACAGCGTGATCTATCCCTAAAGTGGGGAGGATTTATGGGAACTGAGTGCTGAACTCAAGGCAGCTCATCCATCATGTTTTGAGCACGGCCCAGTGGGCAGAGCACGGGACTGTAAATCTGGGAAATCACCGTGCCTTGATTTCCCTGCAAAGTGGGGTGGCAGCAGAGGTGGCAGTTAGGAAACACGCCAAAATCCGAGGGAGCTGAGAAGGAGAGCTCTGTGTGCCGTTCAGCACGCGCCGGTGGCCACGTTCTGCGCAGCACCCCAGGTTATCTGAAGGCACGTGGTTAAAACTGCCCCTGCCTTTAGCACCTGGGCAGGGAGTGGGGCTCTGTGGCTCTGCAGGGGCAGTGAAGCTGCTGCTCGGCATCCGTGAGGGAATCTCAGCCCGGGATGCAGGGGCAGCACGTGGTGGGGGCGAGCAGCAGCTCTGTAAGAGCGAGGCACTTAGGAGAACAGCAAGCACGATGGCAGTAAAAGGCAATCAGAATATTGATTCTTTTTACATACAGATAAGCCTGGAGCTGTAACAAACCCAGGGTTTCCTAAAACGGCTGGAACATTGCTAGGCTGTTTATCTGGCTGGGAGACACAAAGGGATTGCAGATTAAAAAGGAGTTTCAAAGCATCAGGGCTTACCTCTGTCTTGAAAACATGTGGATCTGTACCAGGGTATGGATCCTGCAGCCACACAGGTTCTGTAAATATGCATTGTCTGGCCGTGTGGGACAGATTTGTCCTCGGTGTAAGCGTGGGAAGCAGCAGAGCTGCACTGGAGATGAATGTGCCCAATTACGAGTGATAAAATCAGCCGTTGTTTGGGGCACAGAGCACGGTGCTGAGGGTTCGGCAGAGCGGGAATAAACACCACATAACAAACCTCAAACCCTTCCCTGCGCGAGGAAATTCTGCTCTCTAATTGCTTTTTTTTTCCCTTTTTTTTTTTTTTCTCTTTTTTGTCCCAGACAGTGTAACCGAAGTCAAGACAGACATTTACGTGACGAGTTTCGGCCCCGTCTCGGACACAGACATGGTAGGTGCCCCTGGCTGGTCGCCTCACGGGGAGGGGTGGCTTCTCCTCAGCTGCTGTGCATGAGTCCCACCCTCATCCCAGGACAATATGGGCAAAAGTGAGATTTTCCTAACTGGTGAAAGCTGGTGGTAGCTCAGTGCCAGGGGCTGTTTCTCAGGCACGCTTGGGCTTTTGCAAACCAGTTGATAAGTGGAGGAAGGCAGGTGCTCCCTGGGAAGAGGGGAGGATGCCAGAATCGGGTCTGGCTTGGTGGCAGCGTCAGAGAAAAGGGTTCACCATCAAACCGTGCTCAGTGCTTGAACCGGAAGGGAGGCAAAAGAGAGAACAGAAAAAGCATGAACTGATTGCACTATTTTGACATGTTCGGGGAAAATTATTAATGAAAAGGCCTGAGGTCTGAATTTAGGCTTGTATTCCCACAACAGTTTGTCTTCTAATTAAAACAGGACTGTGGAGCATAATTAATAGTGAGGTTTCTCAGCAGCATTTCTTGCAGCTCGCGTTTCACACGCACCCGGAGAAGGGCTGGCTGGGGGTGGTTGCTCAGGAGTTCCAGGATGCCATGTGAGGGCAGCTGTGCATTCAGGACTGAGCCCCTCCTGCATGTCCAGCCCCTGAGGTGGCCTGGTGCTGGCACAGCCCATGCCAGGGCTGGGCAGTCCGTGCCACGGAGGGAGCCCGTTTTGGGAGAGGGAGCAGGCTGGAGCAGCGTCCTGTGGCTCTCACGGCCCCTCCAGAGCTGCAGGGGTTTGATTTTCTGAGCTGGCATAGCCTGAACATCTCTCCAGCTGTCCCACAGCAATCCTGTGCTGGCAAGCAGAGGAGCTGGGGGAGCATAAAATCCCTTGTGTTTCATGGAGGTGCTCGCTCCATCACTCAAATCCGTGTTGCTTTGGGAAGACCACTCCTCCAGGGCAGGAAGTTAAGTTGGTGTCAGTGTAATCAAGATTATGAACCTCATCTGAGTTCTCCCTCTCTCTCTCTCTCTCCTGCTTTCCTACCACAGCATAGACCCATAATATATTCAGCAATCGTAGCCCTTGGGGAGTATCTGATAATTACTTCCAAGGTGGAGCATATTTGATTAAGGGAGTGTGTATAATGAACTGTGAAGAAAAAAATATGAGGTATTGAAAAGAGGAAGGTATTCTCTGCAATGTGATTTGACAAAATGAATTTAAAATTAGGAAGACAGTTAAGGAATAATAAATTATTTCCCCTCTGCGTGCTTTCGTTACGTGTATTTTACAAATGCATAGCGAATGCGTTTTGGTTCTGCTGCTAAAAGTGAGGGAGAGAAACCCCATCTCCTCGGGAGGCGTGGGGAGAGCCTGCTCTGGGGCTTCCTTTCATCTCGGGAGCGGGGAAGTCCCTCCTTCCCCGCTGGCACCTGCCTGGTGCTGTGCTCCCTCCCCTCCCACAGCCATTACTCAGTGCCCTGGGAAGCGGCTCCGGCGCATCCCGAGCCTGTAATTACGGTGATGGAGGAGCGGCAGGTAAAGCTGCCGTGGGGAGCGGGGGAGAGCACCTGCTTATGAAGCATGGAGGAGGAGGACGTGGAGACCTTTTCACCGAGGTGCTCCAAGGGACTCCTGATCTCTCTCTCTCAGTTTGGAGAGCAGATCCTGACGGGGCCTGAGGTGCGCCCCGATTTTTGGTACTGAGCTCTTGCAACTTCGCCTCGGTCCCAGGGAAATTTTACGAAGGAAAAACAAAAACCGAAGGAAATTTTTTTGTTTTGTGGATGGGCTCTGAGGACAGAGTCAGTCTCGATGTTTTCAGTCACTTCTGTAGGCAGAGAAGAGCAGAGCACAGCACTAAGTGTGCTCCTTGCAAGGGGTGCGTTGGGAATGATGCTTTTATGGAAAGAAGCATAGAAAAGAGGGGAAGACTCGGAACATGATTTCTCTTTCCTTCAGGAATGATTCCTAAGCGTTAAAGAAGAAAAGCAGGGCTTTGGAAGTCGTTAAAAATGTCTTGCTTCTTTGTCTGGCACTTTTTAAGTAGGAACAGGGAATGAGAGAGCTCTTCTCCTGATAAGGACTCTTCTCAAACCTCCTGGGGCTGCACACAGGCTCATTTCTTTGGGTTTATCCCAAGAAATAACAAATTAAAGATCACTTCCACGAAGGGGCAAAATACCTCTTACAGGGTGGGAACGTGGAATCTCCTCTTTCCTTCCCCCAGCCAAGCTCCAGAAGGTTCATATTTGAGCAGGGGTGGCTCCTTGGCCAGGGAGCAGGGCTGGGTTTATTTACTGAGATGCTTCCGTTCCGCTGCCATCTGCTGCAGAACCTGTAGGAATTTCTCTGTCCTATAGGAAAGCAGTTTTTAAGCGCTGCTGAGAAGTGCTGCAGGAAAGGAATCGCTCACAATGATGGGCTGAGTCGGTCCTGTGGCCTCCAGGAACGCATAAATAAAGACTACGAGGCTGCAGCAGCAGGGGGAGGAAGAACAGTTGGGACAGACAGGTTTTCCAAAGACCCCTTTCTCTCCCTGAAAGTGGTTGCTGAGTCTGCATTCACTGAGAGAAGAGCTGGCCTCGTCTGCAGGGGTTCAAAGAGGTGACTTCTAACTTGCCCCAGCTGGAATTTGGCCTAGGAAATGGGTCTCTGCACTGGCAGAGAGAAGAAAAAAGAGGGAAAAAAAGAAAAAAAAAAAAGAAAGAATAAAAAAAGAAGGAAAGGGAAATAAAACAAGGAAAAGAAGACAAAAGGAAGTCACAGGATCTTGTAATGCAAGTCTGTGAAGTCCTCGATTCAATGATTTTGTAAAGGTGGCCTGGGGAACAAAATAACATTAAGACAATGTCGTGCAAGTTTATTTCTTTCTTTCTTTTTTTTTTTTTTTTTTTTTAATGAGCAGGGATATAATTACCAGCATCCTGGCCAGATTCCATCGCCAGGATCTTTATTTTTGCCTTCTAAAATACCAGTGTAGCTGCCCACAATGGCCTTCCTCCCCTGAAACACCTGGATAGAGGCGGTGGTGCAGCGGGGCTGCCCCAGCTGTGGCCAGCGCAGGCTGTGCTGCAGCCTCTCTGCAGCGCTCAGAAACGCTGGCACGCACGCTTTGGCATCACAGGTGAGTCGTTGCCCAAAATTTGGGGAGTCCCATCTCTCCCCCACTGCTCTTCATCCCCGCTTCCTGTTGCACCACATCACCCCAGGCGTGCCAAAACCCGGTTTGCTCAATGGCTGGAGACTCCACTTCTCGAATCGCCTCGTTTGCAATGAGAGGCTGAGCGAAACACAACTTACTCTCCTCTCCTCTCTCCCCAAAGGAATACACCATTGACGTCTTTTTCCGGCAGTCCTGGAGGGATGAGAGGCTGAAGTTTGATGGTCCCATGAAGATCCTTCCCCTGAACAACCTGCTGGCCAGTAAGATCTGGACTCCCGACACCTTCTTCCACAACGGGAAGAAATCCGTCGCCCACAACATGACCACCCCCAACAAGCTGCTGCGCCTGGTGGACAACGGCACCCTCCTGTACACCATGAGGTGAGTCTGCGTCTCCTTCCAGGGAATTCCGGGTCCCTCTGCACACACGGGGACCTCAGGGTGCATCACAGTGGGATTTATGCAGGTTTCCATGTTTGAGTCCTACCCTGCTGCTTTCCCTGCTCTCCTTGTGTCCTCCCCGTGTACCGTCACTGATCCTCAGCTTGGCACATTTTCACAGGTAGAATTTTTCCTCATCGTTCACATTGATTTTCTGCTTTTATGTGCCGAGGTAGAAGTGGTGGGATCTATAGTTTGTGAGGTTGATACGCCACCTGGCTTAATTTTCTTCCTGACCTGTGATGGGATATGAATCAGGTAGCCCATGTTGGTATGGGAACGTTAGGATGGGAGAATTTGTTATTCTCCAGGAGCTTGAGAACAGATCTAAATTTGTTCAGCATGTTAGAGCAGAACCATTTCACACATCTAATGAGACCAAGCTTGCTTGTGACAACAATGGGGTTGTTTTTTTCCCACTTTGTGGAATTAAAAAAATCCAAATCTATGTGATCAATGCACATCATTAGGGAAAAAAACCCAACAAACAGCTAATTAAAAACTGTGATTTGGAGAAGCCAGGGTTGCAGGAGCCATAGGTTATAAATGAAACAACAAGCTGCTGATAAATGCACGAGGAAGGTATTGAGTTGGTTTTGGCAAGGTGTAAATCTTTGTTTTAAAAAACTTGTTTTCTCTGTCTCCATCTCCAAGCCAAAACAGGCTTCATTGTGGATTCTGTGTGCTGAGATGCTGCACTTTCACCTCTGTTTTTGAGGACCAGGCAGAATTTCATTTCTTCATAGTTAAACTGGCCGTGAATCTACATGGTGTCAGCAAGTTTTACAGCCTACATTGATAAACAATGCCTTGCTTTTGTGCAGCAGTTCTCAAATATGAGCTAATCCTGCCCATGCCGTGGGGGTTTAGGTCTCCACACATCAGTGATCTCACGTTAAGGCAGATGGGGTAAATGAAGGGAAAAGCCCAGCTTGACTTAAGGGCTCTGTTGTGCTCCCAGCTCTCTGACCTGCAAGTAGACAACTCACACTCCCCCCGTTTGTATTTCACTGACTGTAAAGTATTACAGGAGCTGCTGGCATAAGACACCAAAAAAATTTAAAAAAAATACTCAATTTCAGAGCTTTTATATCACTTCACTACTTCTTTATTCAGCAAACAGCCATTAGCTTCAGCAAGTTTTGTGTGACTAAGAAAGTATTGGATTTATTTTTCCATTCAGAGCTGGGCAGGTGCCAGGATGGCAGCAGCATCATGAGACTCTTGGGAATGAGCTCCTGGAAGAAAAGAGGGTCTTGGGATTTTTTTAAAATTAATTCAACCCATCCTTCATTTCAGCTGTCTGCTGAAGGACTGGGGAGTGAAGGAGCTCCTCTTGCATGTGCTCCTGCCCTGCTTAAATACACCTCTAAGGCTTTGAAAGAGGTGAGGAGCCCACTCAGAGGCTGAGGCTTGGGTGTGAGACCTTTTGTCCTGTGTTGAATCACACAGGACCAGGAGCTCTTGTGCACAGAGATCTTTTCTTTACCCGGTGTGTGAAGCCCAGGGGGGGCTCCGGGCAGCACCTCCTGGTGCTGGTGGTGTGGTCAGAGCTGACCAGATGACCACAGCGTGGTGGGACAAAGCAGGACTCCTCTGGGATTGCAGTTAAACACATCCAGGATGGGATGTCTGTCCTGGGGCATCTCATGATTCCCTTTCTTCCACTTGGTGCTGCTCAGGACCACCAGGGTCTCTTTTGAGTGGAACAGCAGAAAGGAAGATGCAAGGGCACAGACTGCAGGGCCAGGACCATGCCTCAGGCTCAGACACCAAATCCTACCTGGCTTTGCCACTGAGGCACTCCCACCTCAATTCCCCTGTCAAATGATGATGAGGGTATCACTCTCCCTTGTTAAGTGCTTTGAAACCTCCTCCCAGGAAAGGGCTGGAGGGAGTCTCTTGTTTCCTGTCGAAGTGATGCATTTGCTGTCCTCCCCCGTGCCCAGGGACACACATATGCGTCCTTCTTAAAGGAAGGAGCAGGACCTTGAAGCCAAACTCACACAGCTGACATCAAGTGCAAATACCAAAGGGGTGCCCTGCTGACTGGGGAGAGAGTTTGCACTTGCAGCAGATTTCCAGTGGCCTGGCAGCACTGCCCAGGTGATCCCTTGCGGGCTCAGTCTGACTCCTGAGAACCTCCTGCTCCTTTCCCTTGTCCCAGCCAATATCCTTGAGGGATCAGCTCTGCTGATGTGCAATTAGAGGCACGTCTCCTGCTATTTATCCTGCTGGGAAAGCCAACTTCTCTTAGTCAAGGCTTACAGTTATAGATGAACTTGCTCTGGTGGAACAGCGAGCCTGACACATGCATCCAGCAAAATTACACCTTGTGACAATATTTATAGCTCCTGGAGAGAGCCTCTTTATCACTGACCTGAGCTCCCAGGAGCTGCACAGCAGCTGTAGCCGAGCATCCAGAGATTTCCTTCAGTCACAGCGCATTCTCCTCATGGATCGGTGCAGTGTCACAGTGCACACCCCTGACCACTGACAGGCCTTGGCACCACAAAACAACCTCTGTGACCACAGCACTGAATGGCATTTCTCCATTCCCCAGGACTGCTGATCCCTCTGCATCTTCCCCGCTCCTCTGGCTGCCTCAGAGGGCACGGGCAGTACAGGTTTATTATGTAGCCCTGCCTCTGCAGTCTCCCTACACGATCCAAGCAGTTCAGAAAAGCCCAGCTATGGTCTCTAAGCTCTGGTGTCAGACCTGAGTGCACCAACCTGGGAATTGTGCATGGATTTACATAAGGAAGAGACAAAAGCTCAGCTGCTGCAGCCATCTCTGGATGTTCTCTCTGGCTCGAACTGCGTGGGGCACACAGATAATGTTCTGGTTCTTCCCGGCCTTGAAGCATATAAATAGTGAAAGTTTAATGCTGTGCTGATGGGATACAACTCTGTGAATCAAGGCTTTAAAAAGCTCCTCTGCTCTTAACCCGGCCCGCCAGAATGGCGTGTTGAGGCTCTGTGGTTATTGTCACAGCGGTTCCCAGGCAACGTGTGCTCAGGTTATGCACTTGGAGGATGTTTTCTTTCCCTGTCAGGCTGACACGTTCACTGCGTGCCCAAAGGCTCTGCCTCGAGAGCCTGTGCTGCTGAAGACAACGTGCAGTCCTTGGAAGGAGGGTCTGTGCACCCTCAGGTGAGGCAGAGGCAGAGCAGGAGGGAAAGCTGAGCTCAGGACACGTGCGGACCTACAGGGGCTGTGGAATCCCAGGACAGGTCCTCTGCCTACAGGGTCTGACCTTCCCATGCTGCCTTTTGAAATCACAGAGCTTTGCAGCATCTCTCCCTCAGCAAAGGCTTTGGGGTGTCTTTGTTGGATGGGGGTTTTTTAGCCCCCAGGCAACCTGTGGTTGCTCCAGGCTTTGCAGCAGCCTCCCACACGATGGAGGTGCAGCCTCTCTGCAGGAGCAGCAGCTGGGACATCCCAGCACCAGCTCTCCTGGGCTGTTTGTCCGTGTCCCACGCCAGGGCTGATCCTAGAAAACATCACAGACAGATCCAAGCAGACCACAGCTTGGCTGGCTGATCAGAACACAAGCAGGCAACGAGGTGAGATTTGCTCCAACTTTTCCCTGCCAGAGCGGATCCAAAGACAGCAGTGATCTGTTTTCCAGGCTTGGCTTTGTGCAGGCAGACTTTTTTAAGGAAACTGTCCCAGGAGGCAGAAATCTTCAGAGAACACCTTATCTCGCTGCATTTCTGCCATCATGGGCTGAAATCTCCAGGGGCTGAGGGAGGACGGAAAGTGAAATCAGCGCTTCCAGATCCAGCACAAGGATCCTAGAAGCAATTTGGCTTTCAAGCTCAAATCCCGGCAATTAAACCTAACCTAGATTTTCCCACAGCCTAAACCGTAAACACTGCTCGGGCCTGACTGTGGTTATTAATGAACCTCCTGGAGAAGAAATCAGGACAAAACTCCAGCAGCATCCCCGGCATAAACAAAGCCGGCCCTGCCGCGCAGGGTGCTGTCATGTTTTCGTACCGCTCGCACGCCGAGGGATTATTACATTTGCGTCCCAGAAATTGGACTGAGATCCTGGCTCATCCTGCAGCTGCACGCAGGTAGCGACAGGGGCTCTAATGACACATCAAAGGCTTTGCTAAGCTCCCGGTAACCATGAGAACGCAGCTGAAGAGGTTTGTTATCCCGTCAGCGCTGGCACAGGGATGTTTAGCCTGATTCACGCTTCTTGCCATTGTGTTGGCGCAGTTCAAAGGACTTCCCGTGACTTTAAAGAGGGGGAAAAAACAAAAAAAAAACCACGTTTTCTGTCCTGGCTGTTCCACTTTTGGTGCCGTTGTGCCGGCGAAGTGAAGAGAAAGCACGAGGAGTTTGGGGTTTGGCTTCAGGACGGTTCTGCGTAAGTTACTGCAGGCGCCTGGGGCAGATGAGCCGAAGGATATGACTGCTGGGCGATGGGATTTCTGGCAGCTTGGCTATTTTTTTACATGCTCTTTAGGCTTTCTAAGGACATTTCAGGGCTCCTGGATGTGAATAGCCCATCAGAGCAATGAAGCAAAACCCAGTGGCTCTCTGGCCATCAGCTCCCTCGCACGGGATAAGGGGCACGGATGAGAAATTCTGCCATAAACCCTTTTACCCAAATGCTGCAGCGGCTGTGGTAATTGTCTGGGAAGGGAGAGACATTCCTTGTGGTTTGCCATTTGGATGTCTCATCTATTAGCTGTGAACCTGCTGACCTGTGGCTGGCTGAAGCTGCTGAACCAGACTCATCTCGCTGGAAAATGATGTGACTTTTCCTTTTTTTATTTAATTTCGGGAGACTTAAGAACTCCTTCAGCGGCAGGTGGAGAATTGGCAGATAAGGTTGCTTTTTCAGTGGTTTGTTGATGGATTTATTGTTTTATTGCTTGCTGGCTCAGCTAATAAAACAGGCTTTAGATTTAAAATGCAGCTGCTGCATTCCCAAACATCCGCGGAGTCACCCAGCATCCATAAAAAATTGTCTCCTTCCCTTGACAGCACTTGCTCTTGTTGGCCATGGCCTGGAGAGGGCAGGAGGGTATGGCCAAGGCCAGTCTCTGCTGCTGTCCTGGTCCCCTCTGAGGCTCTTCCTGGCTGCTCTAAATGGCACAAACCCGCCAGACCCACAATCTGCAGTCCTTGGGGTCGTTCGGCCTTATTCAGAGTGGCACTTGCAAACAGTACCGTGGATGGAAAAGACTTTCCTGGGTTTTTTGGGGTGATTCAGGATGCATCAGAAGGAAGGCACTGGTCAGAGATGAGATCCTTTGGAAAAGCCAACTTTGGGAACTCCCAGCTAAGAGCCTTTTGGAATGATAAGGCAATGAGTGAAGCAGATGAAAAAATAGGAAGGTAAAAAGGAAAATTCTGGTGTGGGCTGCTGAGGGAGACGGGAACTGCATCAACATTTCCCTGACACAAGTGACAGTGACAAAATGAGAAGCAAAAAGTCCATTGCAGCTGGAAAAGACACAGAAAGAATTGAAGAATAAGATCTGTGAGAATATGCTTGACAAGCTTGCCAGCCACGAGCTCCCCAAGTGAATTTTGAGCTGGCTGAAGAGAACATCACAAAAGAAACAGAACAGGAGGAGCAAGGCAGTCAAGTCCACACCGAGCTGCCAGGTTTTCATACCTGCTTCTTGAAATCCATACTGGAAAAGGGAAGCATCAGAGCAAATGAGCAATTTGTTCATGGTGGCCTTTGAGTGTCCAGGAGAAAATAATTACAATGCTGTGCTTGTAGGCTTGTCACAATCGCTGTCGGTCCTCAGTGAGTCTTGACTGAAGCCTGAAGATCAGGTCTTCTTCTCCTTCATGCAGAGCAGGTGCGTTCAGTGCAGTGATGAAGAAGAGATGATCAAGCCAGCGAGAGAGATTTGTCTCCAAGAAGCTGCTCTGGGCACACAGTGGTTCTTGGCTTGGCTGAGAAAGCCCAGCTGGAGCCAGAGGTGAAGCAAGCAGGACAGTCAGCATCCCCTCTCTGTCAGGGTACCACAGGACACGCTGCTTCCACGGGCAAGGATTCAGAAACGACTGGCACACTCACTGTAGGCGAGGTCCTTGGTCTCTGGTGCACTGAATTTTATTATGTCCAATTTGAAACACACTCTTCTTTTATTTTCTTTTTCTTTTTTTTTTTTCTTTTTGTTAGAAGCATTTAAGGTTTGCCTGCCTGAAAGAAATAACCTTTATTTTTATTTTATTTCACTTCCTTTTTTTCTTTATTATTTTTTTTTCCTTTGCTTTCAGCAAACAAAACCCAAAGCCTTTATTTTTTCAGGGTTTATTTTGCATTTGACTAAGCCTCGGCATTTTCTGTGAAGGATAACTTAGCTGAACGTTTTCTGTGAAGAATACCTTAGCCGAACGTTTTTCTAGCCGAAGGAAAATATCTCAATAGAAGCTTCTTGACCTGAGTTTTGCACAAGCCACCTTCAGTCCGTGCAGTTGCCCTTTGCATCCACATGTTGCTGCTGTCCCGGTTTGTTTGCTGTTTTGCTGAGCCATCAGGAGTGAGTCCTTTTTTTTTTCCCTACAAATGGTTCCTTCAGAGAGGATCGTTTCAGACGTCTCCTGGGAAGTTGTGTCTCCTGGCTGCCTCTCCCTGGCTGCACGCTTTGCAGTGCTCCAGGAAGGAACACGAGCTCCCTTTTTTTTTGGAGCCCTTTGTAGCGGATCCTTTTATGGCTGGCCCCATATTCTGCAGCGCGCTGCTTTCATGGCTGTGCCTCCCTCACAGAACTGCTTCCTGACAAGGTATCCTACCGGGATTTGGTGGATTTGGAAAGCACAGGTTGTCCTGCACGCCCCCGGGCAGCCCCGGGATGTGCTGTTCTGCACCTGCCTGCAGCATCCTCCGCAGTGCTGCCAGCGAGGGAGGAGCCAGGGGAGGTGGGATGAGGGGTCCCGCGTGGGCAGGGGGGTGTCGTGCCCTGGTGCCTTCGTGGGTTTGGCTGACTTTGAGCAACCTGCCAGCCCTCAGCTCCTTCCAGAACTCCAGGCCTGTTCCCTGGAAGCCCCTGAAGCCCTTTCCCTCTGCTTTCCAGCATGGCCCCTGAGGTGTCCCTGGCCCCAGGAGCTCTGTTCACAGCACATAAGCAAACAGGAGCCCTGGGCTCTGGCGGATTTTCCCATTGCACTGAGTGGGTGAAGATGAACTCAGTCAATAGGGTCAAGCTCACACCACGGAAAAGGCTGACAGATGTGTGTCCTGCTGTCCTCTCCACAGCTGGGAGCCTTCTGCCCGGAGGCACCCCGAGGATGGTGAGCACCTCGAGGCCTTTGTCAGAAGGGCCAGGCCTGTCCCTGAGCAGCCCCTGTGCTTTGCCTTGCAGGCTGACCATCCACGCCGAGTGCCCCATGCACCTGGAGGACTTCCCAATGGACGTGCACGCCTGCCCCCTGAAATTTGGGAGCTGTAAGTACCCCCAGCAGCCTCTGCAGAGCTGTACAGAGCTGAGGGGCTGTCCTTTGTGTGGCTGGTGTCACACAGTATTTCACTGACAGTGATATTCATCATTGCTAATGATAATGTGACCAGAAGTTTTTTTCTGTTATCTCCTACGTGTAATTCCTACCATCGCTGAGTGAGTCTGTGCTCAATTCAGGCTTACAGGATGGGTTAGACACCCGTGGTTTTGCTGTGAATTTGTTTAGAAAGTAGCCAGGTGGGGATCCGTCTCTTCTCCCAGGTAACGAATGACACGATGAGAGGAAATGACCTCAAGTTGTGCCAAAGGACATTTAGATTGAATATTAGGAAAAATTTCTTCACTGGAAGGGTGGTCAAGCATCGGAACAGGCAGCTCAGGGAAGTGGTGGAGTCACCATCCCTCAAAGTGTTCAAAAAATGTGTGGTTTGGGCACTTGGGGACATGGGCTCGGCACTGCTGGGTTAATGGCTGGACCCGATAATCTCAGAGGTCTTTTCTAACATTAATGATTCTGTGATTATAAATCTGAGTTGTGCTTTTCCTTCATCACAAGGGGATGCTGGGAAGACAGATTTGGGACAGCAGTGGTGGCTGCTGCTGGGTGTCCCATCCTGCCAGTCTGTGGAGAGCCTGAAATACCTGGTTCCTCTGGCTCCGTGCTCCAGTGGAGCTTACAAACCCCTTGCCCCTCTTCAGTCTGTCAGGCAGGCTGCTCTCAAGTGAAACTCTGGGAACCTCAGTCCCAGCAGCCAGGGGTCCTGGTTTAGGGAAGATTTGCAGGCTGCTGGTGAGTTGAAAGCTGCTCCCATCTTCCCAGGCTTGCAGCTGCTCAGCTGCTTGGGCTCCCCATAGAAGTTCCCTTATCTCTCCCGTATGCAAGTTAAATTTCATTTGTTTTTGTCCCTAAAGTGAGTGGGAGCCAAACCCCAAGACCTTGGTTTACCGTGATGTGAAAAACAAACATCCTGGCCTGGCTCTGCCTGGAGTCTTTTCCAGGTCCAAGGAACTGAGCAGCGCTCTGGGTCTGCATTTGTGTGAGATGAGAGAGTTCCCCACCTCCAGCTAAAGAATGAGCCCACACCAGTTACCCCCAGAGAAACCCCAGCCTTTCCCAAACTGATGCTTCCTTCCTGTAGCCATTTGGGAGCTAACTGAGGACAAAGTTGAAAAGTTTGATTGGCAGCAGAAGGAATCGTGTTTATCATGTGCATCTGCTCCTCTGCCTCATGACAAACTGTACCCATGAAAGTGGATTATTCAGAACTACGGAATTTCTTAGGCAGCACCTAATTAAATGTAGAACTCATTGCCACAAGACATCACTAAGGCCAGCGAAATAGCAAGCCTTAGAGAAGGATGAATTATTAATGTTAATTGACCTTGTGAGGAGGGATATAAAATCTCCTACCTCGGGCCTAAACTCTGGGATTATTCCAAGACTTGCAGGAAGGCAGATTACTCCACATCTAATTGCTTATAATGTTCCTTGGTGAGGAAAAGAGATTAATGTGTGTACTTCTGCCGAAACACCCTTTGGGGTTATTTTTTTTACTGATTTGACCTCTGAATGATGGGAGTTTTGAGACAAGGAGCTCAGAAAGCTGCCCCTGGTTAACATTAATGTGACTTTTTCTAAAGCACCCACACAGCATCCGAGCTCACCTCTCCTGTGCTGGAGTGGGATTAAACCAGTGTTTTCACTAAAAAGCCGTCGACAGCTGGAAGCTGCTCATTTTCAAGAAGCTTAAAGTGGGTCAGATTTGTAATTAGAAGGACAATGCCAGTGCCAGACACATGCTGCTCAAAGGATGCTGCCTTTGCCTGGCAGACCATTTTCCGCCGATCCCCACAACCCAGAAGGCTCAGCAGTGGCCTTCTGTCCCTGGGCCACCCCGGCAGCCCCCCGAGGGGCAAGGCAGAGAATTCGCAGGAGAATTAAGGGCATTGGGCATTCCAGAGAGCTTCAGCTGCCCGCCTGCATCACCCCTCGGGCCAAGTGCAGTGAAGGGATGGCTTTGCCTCTCCCCCTGCTCCCTGGAAGATGAGTGTGCGCTGCAGAGAGCAGTCCCTAAGCCATCACGGGACATTTGTACAGCAGCTAGCTGAGACTGGGGGAGCAGGAGATGTCACTGAATTCACCAGCTCCTCTAAATGTCCATGAGCTGTCCTTGTTTGGATTGGATTTTGCATTGCAAACGAGGCATTGAGCTGAACCGAAGCAGCTGCCTGGCATTAAACATGTTCCAAGCATCCGTGCCATGCCTGGGTGACATCAGATACCCTTCTGTCCTAGACAACCAGATATGTGGATAACTGAATTTTCAGGAAAGACGGCAACAGAACCGTGGGCAGGTTCCTTTTGTAGGCTGAGGGTGGATGGAGTGTGACTGTAGAGCGGGAGGTGGTGCCCATCAGGTGAAAAAAGCAGTGGCAGAGCTGTACAAAGCTCTGAAGGAGGGTGGAAGGCTCCAGAGGCACGTCGAGAGCTGGAAGGAGGGGTTGGAAGAGCAGAGTGTTGCACATGGGGTGAGAGGTGCCAGCCTGCATCAGGAGTGCTTGGGCAGCACTCTGGCCTGCTGAGAAACCTCGGCTGATCCTCAGAACCGACTCCCCCTGCTTTGCTCAGCCCCTGCTTAGCCTTGAACAGGTTTGCCAAAACCTGCAGTGCTTGGATAACAGGCGTTGTTTTAAAAAGATCACAGAAATGTGGTTTTCTCAGGACACAGTCTTCCACAAAGCAGGAGCTGAGACGTTTCTCCAGTAGACCTGACACACTGCTTGGCCTGACCCCAGCCAAAGAATTCCTTCGTGTCTTAACAGGAGAAGCTGGTGGGTGAAAATGAACCAAGGGCTTGGTTTAGTGAACTTTGTTCTTGCTTAAAAAACCAGTGCAGAGTTGGGTGGGGACAGGAGTTTTGGGTGTTATGGGGAGAAATAGCTCCTAGCAGAGTCTGGAGAGACTCAATTTTTGGATAACCACAGGACTGGCAAAACCAAGAGCATGTGGGCCCTCTTGAGAAGGGGACTGGCTGTGAGGACAGAGCAGGGGCTTGGTCACAAACACAAGGGAAAAGCATTTTGGTGTAAGAGGACACCACCTCCAGATCTGAGAGTCCTGGAGAGGGTTGCTTTTGCTTGAGGGTAAAGACTTTTTAACTTTTTAACCTAAAATTCAGCCCCATTTGCATTCAGCCTTCGATGCCAGCTGCTGCCAGCAGGACTTTCCCTGTCCCTGGCACGGCGGGGCTGTGGCTGTCCTGCTGCCCCAGCATCCTGCTGGCCTGGATGCCTCCCTGTGTTGTCCCTGCTTGGAGCCAGCCCTTGCAGAGTCAGCACGTCACAGGGCCAGCCTGTCTCTCAGTGACAGAGCTCTGCCCCTCTCCAGCTCCCTTCCAAAAACCCCAGCTCGCTCCCGCTCGTTTGATTTAACAGTTGTTGATCTGCCTTGGTCTCTGGCCATGCTTGGCTGTGCTCAGCCGTGTGGCTCGGAGAGATGCACAGCAAAGATTAATTTGGCCACGGGCTAATTTTGGTATATTTTAGGTCAGGCAGAAGCACAGACCTCGTTCTTCTCCCTCCTCTGCAGATGCCTACACGAAGACAGAGGTGATCTACACCTGGACCCTGGGGAAGGACAAATCCGTGGAAGTAGCCAAGGGTGGATCTCGCCTGAACCAGTATGACCTGCTGGGCCATGTGGTTGGGACAGAGATGGTTCGATCCAGCACAGGTATTTGTGGGACTGCAGTGTGGGCTGAGCTCCTCCTGGCATGAGATGGACCTGTGGGCTTGGAATGCCGCGATCTGGAATGATTATAGAGGCAGTCCAGGACCACAGCACTTCCTAAGCCAGGAGAATGTGGCTGGTGACATCTTCAGCAGTCACCAAGAGGCAGCAAAGAGTTTGTTTTTCAGTGGTTTCCACTGAAAGAGCCTTATTGCCCGCAGTCCTGGGGAGAACTGATCTCAAGCATCTCAAAATGAGCTGCTACGTGGAAAATTTGCCCCGCGTTGTCCAGCTGGTTTGTGGTGCTGTGGGTTCATTTGTCTTGGATTCCTTTCCAACCCCTCAGGAAAGCGCTGCAGGCAGGGGAGGCGAAGGCAACATAATGTTCAGTGTGATTTTCACTGCATCTGCTTGCACAAATATTATCATAACTAATAGAAGATTATCCCAAACAAATGTTTCCTCTGATTAATGACCAATATTAATCATCTTTCTCTCCCATCTGCTGCTCCTCCCTTCCCCTCTGAATCCAGGTACTGGTAGCTTCTGTTATCTCATGTGTGACTCTCATATTTCTTCTTTTTTTTTCTTCCTTTTATTTTTTCCCTCCGTATGCACCAGTAGTTCTCTCATTTGAGGATATTTCCTCTCTGGTGCACTTGATTTTAATAGTGTCTGTCTGTAACAACTCATTTCACCTCCCTTGGGGAAATGTGGGGAGCCCAGGGAACTAAATGTCATAATATCTGGCCCATCTCTCTGCTTAAGTTGTAGTAAAATGTACAGATGAATAACCTGGAGTGGTGAGAAAGCTGCTAAAGGCTCCTGTGTGTAATGATTTAGCAGAGCCACGCTCACAACAAAAAGGCACAGCAATCCCACGAAGTACCCAAAGCTTTGAGGGGAGGGATAGGACGTTGAGGGAAAATAGGGACGGCCTCCTCTTCGCTTCACGGGTCGGACCTTTCGCAGCGGAACTCGCCTCGATTTTTGAGGTGGTTACGGTGAGGGAAGGTGGGATGTTTTCGGGGTTGTCAGAGGAAATAATATCCTGTGTCCTGAAATCCTGTTAAAGCACTGCTAGGGTCTCTCCAGGCTTAAGGGACCTTACCCAGAGCGTGGCTCCCTGGGCTGAAGCAGGAAGGGGATGGGAGCGGGGTCAGGAGAGACCCCCAGAGGCCCTTTGTGCCTGGGGAGAAACAGGGAAAGACTTCCTTGCCCGGCTGTTGACATCGTCCCACACCCGTTTTGTAGTGAACTAAAGCAGACTCAGAGAAGTGTTTTTTGAAAGGACAAATATGATGTGAAAGGTGGGGCACACACCTGGCACGGCGCAGCAGCTGTGAGAGCCCGCTGCGCCCCTGCACCCCTCCTTCCCACCGAAATCCCGCTGGAAAACCGGGAAGTTTGTTCAGGACGGGTCTCTAGAGCTGGCCCCAGGCTGGGGAGCTCCGTGGCTCAGCATCCCTCCCTGGCTGTCTCTGCAGGGGAGTACGTTGTCATGACCACACACTTCCACCTCAAGAGGAAGATCGGGTACTTTGTGATCCAGACCTACCTGCCCTGCATCATGACCGTCATCCTGTCCCAGGTCTCCTTCTGGCTCAACAGGGAGTCCGTCCCTGCCCGCACGGTTTTTGGTGAGTCTGGGAGCACGGGGGCATCCTCTCAGGCTGGGGAGAAAGGGAAATACGAGGGGAAATACACTGAGCATCAGAGCTGGTCTTTGCCAGGCCCTGACCAGCATTTCTAAGCTGCTGGCCATTCCCCAGGATTAGCTTTCAGCGTCTTCCCAGTGTCCCTGCTCCCCCCGAATCGCTGCAAAAATACTCCCGGCCGTGTCTCTGCTCCAAGCCAAGCCATAAATATTAACAGTAATCAAGGTATTGATCATCTAATTACATGCATTTGGCTGTGTCTGCTTATCTGTGTTGGCTTGAGAGCTGAGCAGAGGATAGGGACACGGGGAGGCACTTAAAGCCCTACCTTTGAAATGGCTAATGTGCCCCTGGTCACAGCTCCACATAACAAGTTCCTGGGCTGAGGCAGCATAACTGCACGGTGAATATAGTGTTATTATTTCCTTCAGCTGCTTTCGGGCCCTCTCACCGAAGCAAAGTGCCAGGCTGGCGCTGCACGTATATTAATAGCTTTTACAAGCATTTAATAACAGAACTGCTTTGTGCTTTCCTGTCAAGACCTTTAGTTGAGGATGTACGCAGGCACGCTCCCAGAGCAGGTGTGATGCTGCAGGATTGTACATCCTGGAAGTAACACTGCCCGGCAGATTGCACTTAACCGAGAGGATATTGGACAGAAGTCCCCAAGCAGAGAGGGAGTATGTGGTATCATATGTGATTCCCTCCTGTGTTACCCTGAAATGGGTTTCCTCAAGCAGCAGCTCAGATCGAGCAGGCAAGAGCTGGCTGAAAAATTAAAACCTACCTGTGTGAAAAATGTCTTTGCTTCCAAACTGCCTTGCTTTCCTATTAAGAAAATAATGAGAACTCCAATTGTTTATTCCTTTTTTTTTTTTTT
>VXAZ01003363.1:148653-189889 GCA_013399875.1 Gymnorhina tibicen | reverse complement strand
TTTTTTTTTTTTTTTTAACCTCAGGAAATATTGTCGACAATATTGAATTGAAACTCTTAAATTACCAGGAGCATGGCTTTAGGGAACTGAAAATTAGTCAATATTTTTGTAATGCTTGTAATGCGTTTTTAATTGAAAAGCACATTATTGGGGAAAATGGATGGTAATGGTTGCTTGCTTTAATGAAAAAAGCTTTAAAAGGCATTTTGCAACAGATCATCTTTTTAAGATAAATCATTGTGACGTTTATTCTGGCAGCTTGGGCCACTGCCAGCAGGACCCAGGATCCCAGGTGTCCATCCATGCAGGTCACAAGACACGATTTCCAAAACCCTGGGAGAGCTGTGTTGGATGAGTGGCCAGTTTCTGATCCTCCCCGAGGTTCACAACCATCCAGCTGTCCTTTTTACTCTTACTTTGTTATTTTTCTTTTGTTGCAAAAGCAACTGGAAGCTTCTTCATGGCATATTCTCCATGAGCTGGGTGCAGCATCGTGCAGCTTACCCTGCCGTGAGATAAGACAAGGAATGCAGTGCAGGGGCCTCCCTGTGAGCTAGGGCTCTTATGGCGAGCAGAGATCTAGTCTCTGGAGTTTGGGGAGGGTTAATCTCATCCTCGTGAAGATGTTTGCCATTGATTGTACTCAAAACTGAACCAGAATAATGCTGGGAGCAGCCTGAGGTTGGCCCCGATGTGAGCAGGGGTCGGATGAGCTGTTGCCCGGAGAAACTGTGGCTGCCCCATCCCTGGAAGTGTTCAAGGCCAGGCCGGAGGGAGCTGTGAGCAACCTGGTCCGGTGAAAAGTGTCCCTGCTTGTGGCGGGGGGTGGAACCTGATGGTGTCTGAGGTCCCTTCCAGCCCAGGCCATCCTGTGATTTTATGATTCCATGAACCTGACCTCCTGCCCGCCTGGCCTGTTCCGTTGCTCTGTGAGTTGCAGTAAGGGCTCGTTCTGGGTGGGACTCCCTTAATCACAGCGGGAACGCGGCTCAGGAGGCGGCTCCTACCTTCACATGAAGGGAGCGGCAGCTGCTTGGAGAGAAACGGGTACGAGCGCACGGTCTCACGCCGTCCTTGCGTCCTGCTGTGCCCCCACAGGTGTCACCACGGTGCTCACCATGACCACACTAAGCATCAGCGCCAGAAACTCGTTACCCAAAGTGGCGTACGCGACGGCCATGGACTGGTTCATAGCCGTCTGTTATGCCTTTGTGTTTTCTGCGCTGATCGAGTTCGCCACCGTCAACTACTTCACCAAACGCAGCTGGGCCTGGGATGGCAAGAAGGTGCTGGAGGCCCAGGAGATGAAGGTCAGCCAGGGCTGGAGGGGAGGGGGTGGGGAAGAAACGCTGCACGAGGGAGCTGTGCCGGGCGCAGCAGTGGGTAACGTGCAGCCCCGCAGCACTCGGGAGGCTGGATGCTACTCACTGCCTTCCCAGCTCGGCTCCTGACTGCAGCGGTTCTTGAGGGGTGGGGAGGAATGGCCTGGGGCTGGTCGGTGTGCTCAGCTGGCGGGAAACACCCAGGCATGGCTGCTGGCTCTTCCCTCTGCCCTCTGCACGGCCGTTTGCCAGAGGGAACGTGGGCGCACCCGTGCTTTGGGCTTGCTCTGCTGGTGGTCTCGTGTCTCCTTCCCTTTCTCTGCAACCCAAACCCCAAACCGGTGAACCAACCCAACCCAGCCCTCCAACCCCATTCCTGGTTGCTAGCATGCCAAAAAACCCTGATACGCCCCAGGACATCCACTGAGCCCTGTCCCCCGGCCAGCTCTGACGCTGGTGCCGATGCCCACAGCTGCCGGCAGCTGCTGCTCTGGGAGCTTGGGCACAGAGGGTGGGTGGGCAGCCAGCAATCACAAATGGCAGCTGGCAGCAAATTAGTGCCTGGCATCACCCACATTTTCCCTCCCTGCTCGGGATCAGCCTCTCTGGCAGCTTCCTTCCTGACAGGCTCTGCTACCCCTGCTCGTGCCCCCCTCCCTCTGAACTCATTTAATCTTGGCTGCGCAGAGAAATCGCTTACTGTAGCATGCTGCTCCTTGTTTATATTTATTGAATCAATTTGAAAATCAGCTTTGTCCTTGTTCTTGGTTCTGGAGCCGTTACATTTTTCTCCTTTGCATTTTAATGTGTTGTTGGAAATTGTTGTGGGGCTGTATGTTAAACACCTGACAGAATTGCAGCAACTCTTGGGAAGACAACAGCCAGTCATCTCTCTGGTGTGGAGGTCAAAGAAGGTGAACAGAGCCCTCACTGGGTGTTGAATGCCTCTCTCTTGTCTTTCTTGGACTCTCTCTATCTGTTTGCTTTTGCAGCTGTGGTCTGAGCAACAGACTCATGGCAGAAAGTGTCCGGAGGGGTCAGGTGATGGCCTTCCACTTCCATCATGAACAGTGATGTTAACCTGGCCTCTAGAGGTGGGAGAAGCCTTTCCTGAGTCATTGGCATGAGTGAAGAGTCAGGACAGGCCCTCAAAGCCACGGTGTCCCTTGCAGGGATGGGCAGATCAGCACAAAGTCAGGATTCACACAGCCCTGGGCAATTACGTGAACTGGGCGGAAAAAGCAGTAAAGGCTCCAAAGCTTCAGTTTATCTTAGAAGCAGCGTGTTCCTCAATTTATTCACTGACCCAGCACTGCAAGACTAACAGTGCTGAAACAATAGGGTAAGAGCATGCAGAATGTTCCTGCACATGATAATCAAACAAGAAAACAAAGCAGGACCAGGAATGTTTCAGAGGGGGAGCTCTCCGTGAGTTTGCCGCAGCCTGGAGAATCAGGAAGGGCTCCAAATTTGCGGATGCTTTTTCAAGCTAACTCTGATCTTTACTGAGGAAGCAAACCCACTCCCAGTCTCTGCAGCTCAGAGAGCTCCCTGAAGAGTGATGGGCTTTCAGGGATCTTAGGAATACGATGTGTCAACATATTTGCTTTTCATCTTTATTCCAATGAGTATTTCCAAGCAGTGAATTTGCTACGCAATGGAGGTGCCTCACTGGCTCAGTTTCAGCCTTTAATTAGCTCTTCTTGAAACAATTGACAAGCCAGGTGGTAGAAACCACGAAAGGAAGAAGAGGCAGAAGAATAACTATTGGCGTTTTGAAGTGCTTGTATCAAGAGTAAAACTGCCAGTGACAAGCCCGGGCTGAGCCCTGGTCTCTGGAGATCCTTCTCCCCAGCCAAAAGCAATGTTCTTTATTGGCGTGATGGCAAGGATCCTCGCTCCAGGTTTGACTGCACGAACACGAAAAGAAATCAATGCGGGCAGCAGCAGTGCTTCCCATCCCTCTGGGACGAAATCACTACGGCGGAAAAGCTGCTGGGTGCTGACAGACACGCCCAGGGTGCTCATTCTCCCTTTCTCCCCTTCAGCCAAAGCACTGGTTTAGATGGGGACACCTGGGGGGGATGGGTTTCAGGTAGAATCCAAAATGCTGGGCTGATCTTGGTGAATTGCTGGTCTCTGCATCAGAAAATCTTGATGATGCTCTGGCTGTAGCCACAGTTGGATTCTGGTTCTAGCTGGGAGCTACTCTGCACGTTCTCTGCAGTTCTCCAGTGAAAAGCAGGCAGATATCACCACAGATGTCACTAAAAACTCCCTTGAGCCTGCACTATTGATAAGATTTGATTAATGTTTCTTGGACCCAAGGATTTTCCGAGCCTTTCCCACCTGCCGTCAGTAATTGCTAATTGTAGATGAAATGTTTGTTTTCTTCCTGGATGGTAAAGTGGCTGCAACCAGCCTAGAGGCGCAGATCAAATCGGAGAGAGGTATTTGGGTCCAACGTGGAAAACATTTTAGGAAAGGAAAGGTGATTTTTTAAAAAAACACCGTCAGGAGGAAGGTGTGAGATGGCAGAGAGGTGTGAGATGAGTGAGAGGGCAGAGAGATTGAAAGATGAGTGGGTTCAGTAGCCAGCAAAGCTCCCGATCTCCAGCATCCTCAAAATATCTTCTTAAAAGGATCCACTTCAGGACAGAAGGGCTGTGTCTGGACAGAGAGATGCATCCACCAGCCCAGCCACAGGAATGGCCACCTCTGGAGCCAACAAGGTCATTTCTTGAGTGGCTGTGAGGATCTGAAGAGAGAACAAGCAACGGTGACTTTGCTGCTGGGAAACCGCAAGGATGACATTTACCAGTGAGTTTACCACAGAAAAAGTGTTGTCTGTCCCTCAGGATGGAAGATGCTTTGGATTCTTGAGAGACACTTACACCCACTTCTGCCTGCGTAAAACCTGATCTAGCTCTGTGTCTGTGCCAGAATGGCATTGCCCTGAAATTCTGGGTGTCAGGAAGCAACAAAATCAGTCCAAGTGTCTGCAGTCAGGCACATAAGAACAGGACATGCTTTAGATGGAGCAATAATCCTGGATCTTTATTTTTGTCTTAGGACAATAGTCCTTCAGTGCACGATGAGGTTAGGTCCAGGCTTTTTATGTGCTTTTCACTAAGATAAACATGCATGAGGTGCCTTTTCTATTGACTGGCTAAAGCCTGGCTTTTTGTCCAACCCACTCTTCAACAATTCTCAAGTTTGCCCTTTGATCCAGCTCCCTCGGGAATCATTTTTCTTTCTCCTTTGTTTCTTTCCATTTGTGGCATCTTTGTTACAATCCTAGAGGAACCAGAACCAGCCTTGACAGGCCACCATTTTCCACCAGGTTGAAGTCTTTAGGGCTCAGGGTGGTTCAGACCCTTCTCTTTTTTCTCTGCCTCACTGTGGTCAGTGTGTTTTTGCTGCGACTTCCCCTTGCTGGTCATGCTCTGCAAGCCCCTGTGTCCTTTGTTCTTCTGCAACCTCCATGGTTTCCACGAGGATCTCAGAGGTCTTTTCCAACCTCATTGACTCTGTGGTAACACTGCAAGTGATTTATGTTCTCAGCACCTTCACTACAGTCCATGAATCATTCTCCAGCAGCATTTCACCCATCTTTCCCTCATCGCTGTGTGGGGTATTGGGCTGATTATTGACTCCATCCAGCCTCTTGTGATCCAGGGAGCATAAGGTTATTGGGCTCAGTCCCATGTAATCAGAATGATCAAGTCTCTGGCACGCTGCAGGAGGAACTTTGGCTGGTGGGAGGGAGGAGTGACACCTTTGCTGCAAGAGCAACTGCAGTTGCTGGGCTTTGAGCTATGGGATGCAAGTATGTCAGAGACTGGAGCTGCTCGGGGGTCATTAAAGTGACTTTCCTGTAGAATGACAAGTAGAAAATACTTGGATTTCTCAGGTTCTGCAGATATTGGTGACCTTAAGCGTTGCCTGTGAGAGAAATAGTGCTCCCAATCCAAATTCCCAGACAAGGAGCAGGTACAGAGAACTAAATCTCAAGCAGATCATAGACAGAAGCAGCAGTTCCCATAATTTAGATGTTCAGTTGTTCCTTCCTCAGCAGACAGGCTTGAAGACAAGAATATTTAGCAAAAATACTACTATTTTCCAGTGTGTGTGTTGTTGAAGAACTTGTCAGACTGCACCATCCAGGGAACAGATTTATCTCCAGACCAGATTTTACAGCTTTTCCCTCGGGAGAGCGGCACAGGGACATCTTTGTGCAGCAATCCAGTCTCCCTGTGCCTCAGTGGGGCCCTAAATGCAGGAATTGCTTTGCAAAATAGATGTTTTAAATAGGACAAGTTTTCAAGGCGAATGTGGGGGTTCCTCCTGTTTATCTCTCTTTCCCCACGGGAAGGGATGGATGTGGAATTCCTCACAGATCGAGGTGCAGGGTGAAGGCTGGGGGCTGCTTTGCAGCTGACAGCAACAAGCACATTTTGCTTTGCTTGATTGTCAAAATCTTGCCTGGAACACTTATTTTTATAAAGCACAGCCCAGCAAACAGTCTGAACCATTTCTTCTGACATCTCAGGGGCAGAACACGTCGAGAGCACGCGTGTGCCTTGGTGTAGGCAGCGTGGGTGTCCTGGGTGCTCCCAGCTCTGCCCGGGGTGAAGATTCCATGGGCAGCTGGGAAAAGGCCTTGGCTGTGGGTTCCCAAGCCTCTGCTCCACCTGATCAGCCTGACCTGAGGTCCAGGGAAGCCCAAATTAATGTTTGGGGACTCTGGATCACACTAACAGGAGCAGTAGCTCGCTGTCACCACGCACAGGACCCAGATTTGCCTGACTTCACTCTGTTTCAGTTGTTTTCACATGGATCCACTTTCCAAACTCTGGGGCAGGAAGGCTGGCCAGGTTGAAAATGTCATGTCACTTGCATTCATCTTATTCCTCTAATGAATAATAACATGGCTGATTAATACTAAAATAATCAGTGCACTGCCAATAACGCTCTGCGAACAACGATCTGCTTTTCATTTCATTGCTGATTATTAATTATTTTATTGCCTCCTGTAGCTGTGTTAATAAGTAATCATGCTTAAGCATATTTAAGTGTTTTAATAGGTGAAACATCTTTAGCCCTTTACTTGCTTCTTGTCAGTTCTTTAGCAGGAAAAGTTCATCTGCTGTGCAGAGGGAACGTGTTAACGTGGCTCTCATGACTGCAAAATCAGACTCAGTTAATTGTTAAAGACCATCAAATACTATGAATATGGTCCAAACAGTGGTTTAGTCTGATCTGGAGTCTGAAGACATCTAGACCTCCTCCTAACAAGTGAATTTCTGTAATTGCTGGCATTAGTACAAGGCTGCCTGGCCGTGGTGTTATTGGAGAGGGGTTTAAAGATTGCACAGGAGACTGCTTGTAGTGTCCCTCTGAACAGGGCTGTGGAGAATGCATTTCCTAAGGTAACCAGGCATATCCATGGTGATTGTAGACACATTTAAAATGGAAGTGCAGCAGGGAAGGCTAAAGCCCTGGGACTATCTCTGCAGAGCAGAGGCTGGGTAGATCTGGCCCTTGCAGCTCCCAGTGCTGCCCAGTCCCCAGGGAGGTGCGAGGAGAGGGACAGGTCCCGCTGGCTGCACTCTGTCCTCCTGAAGTGCTTCCCTCACAGGAACACGCATGACCGTGCCCAGCAGCCCTGGGAAATGCCTGGGTGAGCCTCCCCTTGTGTTCCAGTTGCTTTTGAACAGAAAAAAGTCATCCAAAGGCACGCCTTGTTTGAGTTTAGAGACCAGAGTCCCACCGTGAGGCATCGCTGTGGCTGGTACTGGCTCTCGGTGTAGTAGCAGGGGGCACCCACGGGGTACCTGAGTGCTGGGGTGTGTAGGGTGCCTGATGCCTGGATATGAATGGATTTCATCCCGTGGCCTCCTCCCTGTAGGCTTGGATTGCTTTATTCAGCACAGTGCAGCTGGTCTCAGGTCCCTGGCAGCAGCAGGAGGATCCCCGGAGTGGGAGCAGCACTGTCATCACTCCCTAGGTCCGTCTGCCTGCCCACCCATCCTCACAAACACCCGAACTGTCTGTGTCCAGCATTCCCCCTCCTCCTTCAGTGCATCACAGCTGACACACAGGGGCCTCTCTTGTCCTTCTCTCTGCAGCTTCTCCTCCCTGCAGCACGGATGCTGTCCCCCAGAGCCCTGTGGGAGGGATTCGCTCACCTCCCTTGATTTGCAGCACCCCTTGGGTGCGAAGGCAGGAGGAAAGGCTTCCCTCTGCCCTGGAGTGCTGTGTCGAGCATTCCAGAAACCCAGGGCTGGTGCGAACAGCCTTCTGTCTGTTCTGTACCTTACCTGGGTGGGTCGTGACGTGCTCTAAAGGGTTCCAGAAGCATTTTGAACATCATGATGTTAAACTTTAAGGTGTTCTTGTGAGGAACTCGGGGCGCTGAGGAAGCGTTACGACACGGCATTGAAATACGGTGCAAAAATACTGCAGTGCTGTCGCCCATATCCTTAATACGGCTTTCTGCCACCAAAGAAAGAGAAATAAAACCAAGCTGTAATCCTGTGTGCTGTGTCCTCCTCTCACCTGACCCAGGAAGCAGCCAGCCAAGCAGAAAATCCAGTTCTTCCCCCAAGGATGACCGCACGGGGTGTCATTCCTTTTTGCCATTCTTCCTTCACAAGGTCCACTCCTCCCTCCTTGGTCTCCTGCTCCTCACACCTCTCTCCACCTCCTCACCCGGACGAGCAGGTAAACTCAGCGGACAGAACGTTCCCCGTGCCATTCTCTGCCGCTTCATCTCTGTTGTTTCTTTTTGTTTTCCCTTCCGCCCTCCCCTAGAAAAAAGAGCCGCTGGCACTGGCGAAGAAAACCAACAACACCTACAACATCGTGGGCACCACCTACGCCCTGAACATCGCCAAGGAGCCCGGCCTGCCCACCATCTCCAAGAGCGCCGCTGCCGCTGCCACGGCCACCAGCGTGCCCCCGAAGATGCCCCGCCTGGAGGAGAAGCTCCCCGAGAGCAAGAAGACCTACAACAGCGTCAGCAAGGTAGACAAGATGTCCCGCATCGTCTTCCCAGTCCTCTTTGCCATTTTCAACTTGGTCTACTGGGCCACCTATGTGAACCGGGAGTCAGCTATCAAGGGAATGATCCCCAAACAATAAAACCGGTCACACAAACCTTCCATCAGTGAGCATCATCCCAGCAGGAATTCTCCAGGGCTTTCTTCTTTTCTTGTTTTGTTTAACTATTATTGTTCATTTGATATTATTATTAATTATTAATTATTATTACTATTAGGTCACTCTTTTATAATGTAAACAAAACTGTGATTTTAATTTAATCCCATATACTTTGGTTTCGTTTACTTTGATGATGAAAGTTTAAAAAAAAACAACTAAGGGATCATAACAAGTTGTGCCTCTTAACATCTTAAGTCTGCTGACCAAGTCACCCTGTGCTGCCATCTCTCCTCTGCCACCTCCTGTGGTCCCCTTGGTCTCCATGCCTCTGCCATTTCATGCTGTGCCCAGGGGCCACTGCTCTGGGGCTCCTCCTCTGTGATGGGCTGCCCTAGCATGGGGGATGCTCCTGGACGCCTGGCTCCAGGGTGTGCCAGTCACTCAGCCGGGCTCCTCTTCAGTGCCTGGCACTTGGTGCTGGCTCGTACAACACCTGGGCTGTGAGTGCAGGTGAGCTGGTCGCCCGTGGGGACGAGGGAGCAGCGTGGCACGGGCCAGCTTGTGGCCCAGTGCTGCTGGGACAAACCCACTGCTGCTGCACCCATTGCAGGGGTGGAACGGGGTGGCAGCATCCTGTAGGTATTGCAGGTCTTAACTCCTCTCTGTCTTCACCAAACCCAGCCGGTTTTCTGTCTCCAGACAAGAGCAGGTGGGAAAGGTCCTGTCTGCCTGGCACCCTGCACTCTTGGGGCAGTTCCCTGCCAGGGAATGTGGTCCCTGCCAGGGAAATCGTTCTTCTCAGCGTCAGTCAGGAAGTCAGAACAGCTTTACAAAGCCTTGGAGGAGATGGTGGCTGTGAGGCTGCATGCATTCAGCAGCAGGACAGGAACCACAGAGGTCGTGTTCAGAGGGGCAGTCTGTCACTTTCTCTTGGCCCCATCCACTTGTCCTTCTTACCATCTCCTCTCTGTCGCAGCCCCTTCTTCCAGCTTCCCATCCATCTTCCCCTGGCTACTCAGCAGCCCTCAGTGGCATCTCAGTGCTCACACGTGGATTTAGGCAGGGAAGCTCCCTCCTCTCGGGTAAGCCACGCTGATGGGGAGGAGCAGAGCCTGGGGAAGTCCAGCTCACGGTACATCCCTGCTCCGGTGCAGGATGTTCCCTGTGGGACCCGCCACGGGGGTGAGGCAGGGGACGGGTGGTCCCCAAAACTCTGCCTGCCCCTGGTGAGCTGGTGCATCCTCAGCACCACGGGAAAACAGCAGAAGGGCTCTTGGGAAGAGCAGGGTGACACTGCTGTCCCGTAGAGCCACATGAGCCAGGTGCCATCCCCCAAAGCAGCTGAGGTAAGACCCAGTCTAACACTGCACGCTCTTCCAAGGAAAGCCCTCCAGTGCTTTGGAGAGAGGCTTTTTCTTCCTTCCTGACCACCGCAGTGGACCCAAAGCAGTGTTTGTCCCCTTCCCAGCAGCAGCAGCACAAAGTGGTGACGTCCAAGCCATCTGCCCCTGGGTCCGTGGGCACGCTGTCCTGCTACAAGCAAGGATGTCCTATGCCTGATGCTTCCTTGCCCTGTGGGTAGCACAACCCCGCTGCCACGGGGCGATGCACCCCCTCTCTCTTAGGCCTCCCTCTGGCTGCCCCCCAGAGCTGCCCCCAGCACGTTTTGGGCTCGTGCAGCCAAGCCAAGCGTGATGCCTTCAGCATTGCTTTGAGCCGCTGTGCCAGGCTTAAGTTTCCCCCTGCCCGTGCAGGAGCAGGGCTGAGCGCAGGGCACAGGATTTGCCCCACCTGGAATATCCATGGGGGCGGCAGGATGGAGCGAGGAAGGCCAGGGCGCCTCGTCCTGCAGCGTGGGTGGCACTGGTGCGTGTCCTGCCTGTCCCTTACCAGTTTCGCTGGCTCAACAGCAGTGCAGTCACTCCCCCTGCCCACAGCTGAGATTTGGAGGGGAGTTTGGAGATGTTTAGCCCAGTCCCAGTGTCTTGGGTCCACAAGCACATCCACGTGGCTGGCAACATCGGGAGGAAGGCACCAGACTTCCCCCAGGCTGCTGCTGAGGAAATCAGCTCTGCCCACGTCCTCTCTCACAGCATCTGCACCCCAGACCATGTCATTTCTACAGTGCCTTTCATCCCCAAGGGCTTCCTGGTGGGTAAGCCTTGGAAGGAGCTCCCCCCCTGCTGCAACCCCTCTGCCTGCAGCATGGGGTTGGAGGAGCAGAGGGGAGGGTGCACCATCCCCAGCCCTTCTGCTGGGCAGGGAGGACATCCTGGCTTCTTTGGCACCTGGTTCTGCCTGGCTTTGGCCTCCTGCTGCTGCTGCAGCCACCCCACTGCGACATCCCAGCCACCCCATCACTGCCTCGCCATATCCCCAAGCTCCTTGGCCCCGAGGCACCCCCTGCTCCCTCCACAGTCCCTCCAGCAGTGAGCTCCCTTCCTGCCACCCTTCTGCTCCTGGGGCTCTCCAGCAGGAAGGGCTACAGCTGTTTGTTTTGGAAACGTTTTCTTAAGTAAGCTAGATGAAGGGTGTCCCATAAATCATTCATGTCACTGCAATACTCAGGCCTGAGTGGATGGAACAGAAACCCTACAACAAGCAAAACCAACACAATAAAATGGTCACAAAGAGTATGTTGTGTTCGCTAATGGAGTTACAGCAAGTTTAAATACTGCATCCAGTGTCTGAGTTGACTTAGCTGGCCCTGGTGCAGAGGTGGTTTCCTCTGCTAGCCTGGGAATTGCCCAAAACCCCTTCTCCCCCCAGAGCCGTGTCGCTGTCTGTCGGTGCCTGCTTTGCAGAGCTTTCCATAAATTGCCAGGCCTTGCCGTCAGCTTCTCAGCAGCCCAAGCAACCCGGGGCTGCCTTTGCTGCCTGCCCAGGTGGGCTCAGTGCTGTGGGGTGATGCTCAGGAGAGGGGCTGGGTCTCCCTGAAGTGCTGGGGACAGCACTGGGGCAGCACCTGAGCGTCCTCCCTCCCTTCCTGCTGTGATCCAGCTGCTCTCACTGACCTGTCAGGGTGAATTCCTGTCCCTCCCCTCAGCCCTTCCCTCTTGTCCCTCCCCAGGACACTGCCCACCGCTCTGGCTTGCCCGTGACACCCATCTACTGGCTCATCTTTGCTCTCCCAAAACCTTTGCCTGACAAAGGCTGCCTTCCTGTGTCTGTGTGAGCACGCCTCGAAAGCCAAGTCTATTCCGAACCAAAGCCTGGCATGGGCTCTGAGTCCTTCTGCCAGCTGGAAGCAGAAATACCGGCATCCTTTGGTTAAAGACAACAAACCAAACAGGATTTCTAGCTTGGCTTCCAAGCAGGAAAGCATTTCGGGAAGATAGTTATAAATAAGTGGTTTAACATCTCCTGCCAGCAGACATCACAGAGGAGATAATGTTCTTTTTTTATGAAACTGTCAGTGACTCAAATTAGGACTTTTCCTTCCCAGTTAACATGAGGCTGTTGATGGGGGCTTCTTCTAAGAGCTTGCCAGGCCAGAGCTAATCTAGCATCAATTATTGGAGTTTTAGCCTTGCTGTGATAGCATATAAGGGCACCACTTTTATAGCTGATCCTGTACAGAAATTTATCTGTATATGACTGCTGATAATCTAATCCACAGTTGTGCAGAGAGTGGACGCTTCATTTCACCATGAACCCCAACACTCCAGCATTTCTCTTCTTGTGGCAAGGCCCAAACTTCCCTGACTCGATGAGGATGTCCCAGGCAGGAATTGGAAGTCTTCGAGGGCGATAGAAATGATCTGTTCGGTCTGCACTCCTGTCTTGCAGCTTGCACCGCCTGGGAAGCACGGAGTGCAGTCCCAGCCTGCAGCTGCATTCCTGCTGGAGGTGGCAGAGGGACATTTGGGCACTGCCAGCTTGCCCCTTCCCTCTTCTGACACTGCACATGGGCAGCAGAGAGCTGAGCCTGGGGAGGCAGGGACAGCTCATCTGGGGCCCCGCAGCAGGCAGGGACAGCAGCACGTGGTCACTGAGAGCTCCACTTTGGTGTGAGCACGGAGAACATCCCCGTGGGGTGACGGGAGAGGGCTGGGGCAGGGACAGTCCCTCAGGGCCACCTGTTCTCCTAGGGGGCTGGTGAAGTTACCCTCCCAGAACGTCTTGAAAGCTTCTCAAACATCACCCAGCAGGGCTGTGACACTCAAGACAGAGCTTCCCTGCTCTCCTTTGTACACCCAGCCCAGCCTGAGCAAAGCTGGCTGCACCACGGCCAACACAGCCCCCCATCCTGATCCCTGCCGGCTCGGTGGCACTGGCAGGGTCCTGGTTTGTTTGCTGAAGGACATCCCTGTGCAAGCAGACCCCAGGCTGGCTGTTCCCAGGCACGAGGTTGCCCCCAGCCTGTCCCTGCAAGCCCAACCTGTGGACACCAGGTGCTCCCGTTTCTCTTCTGCTGCCTTGATTCCTTCCGCCCGTGTCTTGGGTTCCTGTCAGCCGTCCCTTGGGCAGGATTACATCACATCCCAGGGAAGGGTTTCTCCTGGTGCGGGTCACCTCTCCTAGGGAGACCCTCTGTTCTGCTGAGAACCCCTCGGAGACCCTCAGAAACCTGGGGCTGCTGCCTCTCCCGGAGGATCCAGGGGAGCTCCATAGCACAGAGGGTGCTCTCCCAGCAGGCTTTCCTTGGGAAGGGCTTGTCAGGGATGTGCCACTGCCCCCCTTCCACGTTCTTGGTCCTGGGAGTGGTGGAGAGCTGGGGTGGGGCTGTCACAGCACACAGTGTCCAGCCAGCCCCCGCTCCAGGCCCTCTTCCCCAAATTTTGTTCCTCCCTGGGGCCACGCTTCAGCCCACCCGAGCAGACACCTGTGTGGATTTTGCAGACTGCAGAGAAACATTTCCATGACTCCTGCTGAGGTTGGGGAGGGCTCAACCAAGGCAAAGGACACATTGATGGAAACATAAATGCTCTGTTAATATCGAAGTAGGGAGAAAAAACATCCAAGCAACTCACCAGTCCTCTCCATATCACTAAACCACTTCTGAAGGTAGCTTTGGCAAGAGGCCACAGCACAGATGAGATTGATGGCTCCCAGGTATAAATATTTACTGTTTGACCTTGTTATTGTTCCATCTGCCAAAGGTTTTTATATATATATATATATATATATATATATATGCATGTGTGTGTATATTTATGCTCACAAACTCTTTACATCTAAACATCAAACCTCTTTGTCTTTGAAAGATAGAATGGCCACTTTTAATTACTTTACTTCCCTCTCATTCTCTTTGCTAAATCTCCTAGAGTGAGGTGAACCCTCTCCACTGGGCTTTGGGAGGCACAGGGAACAAAGGGAGCAAAGGAGAAGAGACTCTCCCCACTCCGGGGGCTCAGTGCGGGTTTGTTGCGTGGACCAAGGTCACTGCTGGCAGTGCTGCCCAATATCTGTCAGGAAAAGTTAGTCCCCAGCGTCACACTGCTCCAGCACAGCCCTTGTCCTGCCCCGGGCACTGGGATGCTCCTGAGATGGCTTTTTAACAGCTGAGTGCTGCAAGAAACCGGTCCTCACCCCAACTGCAGAGCCGGGGAATGTGCAGTGTGAGGTCTCCACCCTCAGTCTGCTTCACGAGGGAGCACAGAACCTGGTGGGACCCACTCCAGCTGTCCCTGGCCAGAGGAACACCTTGGCCTCTCCTGCCAAGCACAGGGGAGCGCTGGCACTTGGCCTCCGCTCGCTGCTCGTCCCGGTGGGATGCAGGGATACCCGATGATTGTGTGGTGATTGTGGGAGGTGTCAGCAGGAGCACAGACTGCTGCTGCTGCTGTCCTGCTCCCAGCACAAGCAGGACCACACAGAGATGCTGGGTGGCCTGTGAGCAGTGGGGCCGTGGTGAGCAGCCCCTCACAGAGGTACCCAGCGCCAGCTCCCTCAGCACCACCCCTGCCTCTCCCCGTGGCTTAAAAGAAGCATTCAGGCAGTGATCCTGCAATTAATAGCACTTGTAGCTCCTCTGTTCCCTCCTCTGCTGCAGGGGAGAGGCTGTGGCAGTCAGCAGCGAGGGCCTTGTGGTGTCCCAGCCGGGAGAATGAAGGATGTCACCGGGTTCTTGTCCTGGGTCTGTGCCTGCCTCCCACCATGGGAATCTGTGCTGCTTTACAGTCTTGGGCTTGGGCTGCTCCCAGCACTGGGCCTGTCACCCTTCACCACGAGTGGGGGGATGCTGGCTTTTGCTTATGAAGCTTTAGGACCAAACGTGATCCGGCTGTTCCATCCTGCTCCTCGCTGTCCCGTTCCCCGCCGGTGCAGATCTCTCCTGCACAAAACTTTTAACAGCCCCCGTCTGCCGAGAGAGGGAAGCCTGGATCCAGGTTTGCTGCGTGAGCCAGGGTGCTCCCACAATCTTTGAAGCCTCTTGGCTCTTCTCTTCAGTGCTGCGTGGAGGCCCTGTCAGCTTGATAAGGCCATTGGCTCGTGCTGCGCTGCGAGCTGCACTCTGTTTCCCCTGAAAAGTCTGTCAGTGCCTCCTGTGTTCCTGCAAGGCACCCAGCAAATGTAACAGCGCTCGCACACGGAGCGATCCGATTTTTGCAGCCACAAAAAGTAGGGGCAGAGCTGGGAAAACCTGAGTCACTGCCACACTGCCTTTGCCAGGCTGCATTCAGAGTGGAAGGGTTCCTCTCCGCTGTCATGAGGGAGTTTCTCAGCCCCGCCAAAATCCAGTCAGGTGGCCTCGAGCATCCCTTCACCAACCGGGTTTTCACTGTCAACTGGCTCGGGGATAGCTGCAGGCAAATGTCCTACCTGAAGGTGAGGGCACCAGCTGCTCCTTTAGGTACGGAGAGTGGCACTAGCACCATGCCAGGGCAGCCCATCCTGAAAAAGAGCACACCCAGCAAATCACCGAGGAACACGATCGCTGTCACTGCCTCGGGTCCAATCTGTGCCCCAGCACGTCCTCGGCTTTGTTTTCCATCTTGTGAGACTCTCTTTGCGCCGCCGTGAGAAAGGATCTAGCTGGCAGCAGTTTAATGCATGACAATCCTGTTATTACAGCTGTAAATAAATAACAACTAGGAAAAAATTGCATTTTTTACATTTTTTTGTTGACTTTATTTTCACTATTGACTAGCTGGTAGCCACTTTCTTAAGGGATTTCTCATGGAAACTGTGACCTTTCTTCTCTCTATTTCTCTCTCTCTCTCTCTCTCTCTCTCTTTCTTTCTGAGATTTTTTTCTGTGTTTCAAATGCTTTTTGGTGCAATGTTCAATGCCTGTTTGTATTTTTGAATTGTATTTTTCAACCTTTGCTGGAAAAAAAAAAAAACAAAAAGGCCCATTCTAATTGGCAGGATTTTTAGTCCTGCCATTTTTTTCAGCTTTTAGCTTTTTCAGTAAGTTAAAGCAACAGAAAAATGCCTCCAAAAAATTACAGTGAAGTTCTGAAGAGAGATTAGAAAACATCAGAAACAAGAAGTACATGAGTAAGATCAGCAAGCTGAGTGGAGGAGGAGGAGGACTCTTGTGACACCTACTAACCTCCTGATGTAGCACACAAGGTGGGACTAGACCTCTTCACTGAATTAAATCACTCTGCTTTTCCACTCTACCCACTCTCTCGAACTCCGATCAAAACAAATAAAAATTCATATTTAAAAAAAAAAAAATCTGTTTTTTGTCATGGGTTATTTTCCGTGGTCTGTTTCTCAAAGCCAAATCCTCTGGGCTTTGGACTACCTGCCCGTTTGGGGAGTTTGTCCCACGGACAAGCCAACGAGCCACCCATTAAAAAATAATATTCTGGGGGAAAGTAAAAGAGCTTGGGAATATTTTCTGGTCCCCACTGTGTCATGCTTAAAATGCTTTCCCTTCCCGTGACAGGGGAGGGGAGGGCACAAGGTCTGTTACAGCCGGATTGGCTGGGGAGCTTGGGCACCAACTCGAAGACAGGGTGGTGGTGGTGATGTGAGTGGTGGGAGAGGAGCCTGAGCTGTTCTTTGCCCTCGCAGTGGGTGACCCCTGGTCGGACGCTGCTGTTCCAGGGAGCTTTTGGGCATTTCTCTGTGTACAACATGAATCAAACTTTCTGCTTCTCTGGGGACGACAAGAAAAGACTTGGCCAAGACCTAACCTGACAGAGGGGCAGGGTTAGATGGGATATTGGGAAGGAATCGTTCCCTGTGAGGGTGGTGAGGCCCTGGCACAGGGTGCCCAGAGAAGCTGTTGCTGCCCCTGGATCCCTGGGAGTGTCCAAGGCCAGGTTGGATGGAGCTTGGAGCACCCTGGGATAGTGGAAGGGGTCCGTGCCCATGGCAGGGAGGGGGAATGGGAGGAGCTTTAAGGTCCCTTCCAACCCAAGCTGACCACGGCCCAGACACGTTTCCTGCAGGGAGCTTTGACTGTGGCTGCCCTGTGGATGTCAGACTGACACGTGCTGTATTTAACAGCACACGGCTGGCCGTGCCACGTCCCCCGGGCAGTGTGAGCTGCTCAGTGGCTGGGCTGCTGAGAGGGAAGCTCAAGGTTTAGGGGCTTCATTTGGGCACTCCACTGCATCTCCTTGGAGCCATGAGATGTTGTATTGAGCGACTAATGGAAAGAAGGGTTTTTCTCCCTGTGTAGAAAGATCCGAATTTAAGTAAATCTCTTCAAATGCAAAAGCCGGGGACAAATCACCTGCAAGAAATGCTGAAGTTCATCCGACTGCATTAAGCTTGAAAATTCTGTTTCCCTGGCCCTTTTCTGCTATTTTTGGCTACTTCTTAGTCAAAAATATTGATGATTTACCCAAATCCAACATATTCGATGAGGACTTCCCCTCCCCCCAGCTACCCCTGGGAAACAGGAGGAGAAGAAAATAACTCCAGTGACAGCATCAGTTGTTCTCCACGCCCGAGGAGGGAACGGAACGCCCTCCGCCTTCCCCGGATTCCCTGAGCACCATCTGTATGCTGCACCAGGGACTTGCTGGCGGGACAATATCTCCAAACATATTGCAACCTTGGCCAAAAAAAAAAAAAAAAATAAAGTTACGCATTTGAATTTGCTGCATTCAGCTGAATCCTCCTTCTTCCTCCGAGATTCGGATGACAGAGGAGGCTTGGGAGAGCCGGGGCTCACAGCTGCTGTGGCAGATGGAGAGTTATCATGGGTCCAAGCAGTACAGGCTGCATACTTATGTCTTCCTGAGGAAGGAGCAGGGCTTGTGGCCTCAGCAAGAGGAGCCCACCACTGTTTGAAGCCATAAAAACTCGAACCTGAAGTTTTCACCCCTTTCCTCACCACCCCGCCAACCCCACCCCGACCTGAATCCTTCCCTAATCGAGACTGCACAGGGTTGGTCCCAGCCCGAAAAGATCTTCCTGACTCAGAAGACAAAAATAAACAGCGATGTGAAATTCTTCCTTGCATTATCACTTCTCTATTTGAACCTACAACAAGGACCCTGAAGAGGAACAGAGCGTAATTGCAGTGTCCACAGAAAAGAAATAGTAATGAAAACAGACAGAACCGGGAGAATTGGCAGAGAAAAGGCAGAGCTGAACAAGTATTTATTACCCCAGCACTTAGTGCTCGGGCTGACAGGTGTCTCAGGAATGCAATAGCTGGGTTTTATTATTAGGTGCTCATAACACAGAAGTGCTCGGGGTGAGGGGAGGGCAGGACTGCTGACGTGTGGCTCCTGAGGCACCAGGAGCCGGTAATTCCTCCCCTGTTCCAGGCTCTAACGTGGCCAGTGGGGATGGCTCAGCCCCACAGCCCCAGGAAGGAAAGGATCCCTCCTGAGGCACAGTGGTTTTCTTCTGCCTTCAAAGGGTTGCTGTTATCAGAAACCTCTTCTGCAAACCAGCTCGAGGCGGGGCGAGTTCCCCAAAGCCAGCCCTCGCACATTTGGGGTGGCACGATCAAAAACCCCAGCGCCAAGGCAGGGTTCCTCCTGCAGAAGGAGCTCTCTGCTCTGCCTCCTTCCCCCTCCAGGACAGCTGGGTCCAACACTGCACCGCTCCCATCCGCAGGGCTCTTCCCGGAACCGTTGATGCCGAATGGATTTTGCCTTTCCTTCCTTTGTGTATCCTCTGCATTCTTTACGCGCGTATTTGCAGCTCTGCAGCCTATTATCCGTAGCTGGCTTTCTCTACCTTTTTTGCTACCTGGATAGGCAGAAAGACAAAACACATTCCAAGGCCGAAAAACAGCTCTTCGAGACGTGTTTTTATAAGCTTTTTATAAGCTTATAAACTATATATTAGTATATATATTTATAAGCTTATAAACTATAACTTTTAAAAGTTTCGTTTCCATCTGAGGGGGGAGGATTCAGAGAGGGGGAAACCGCCTCACCTCTTACGTCTCTAATTGGAGATTTTAGTCAAATATGCTAATTTGCTAAACTTATCAAACTGTATTCACCCCGTGGTGGGGGGTGGGCATTTTGTGGACATTTTTCCATTTTCCCTGGAGGCCTCCAATAAAGACCAGCATTTATATTACCTCCTGTACCAATACCGCCTCGAAAGGGTGTTGTTTTATTTCTAGGTTCTTTAAAGCATCGCCAGGGCTGTGCTGGCTGCCCTGTAAGCCAGCACTTCTCCATCCCGCGATTCCTCCTGGCCGAGCGCATCCATCAGCAGCTTGTCAGCGGGGAAAACGCGGCTGGGGACTTTGTGGTGGCCCCGCCGCACGGAGAACCCCCTGGCCTGGCAGGACCGTGCATCCCCGGGATCCATCCTCGCCCTGGCAGCTGCGGCGGCTGCACGGGGGATCCCGGGCTCGCCCTCCCCAGCGCATCACCGCCGCTGGAGGTGGGGAGCAGCGGCTGTGACTTTCCTCCTGCCCCCCACCAGCTCCCCTTTTCACACCTGCGGGGTGGGCTCGGTGTGCCCCAGCAGCCAGGGCGGCAAGCGGGGCTGCTCCCAGCGCAGATGTGCTCGGCTCCCCCCGCGGGTCCTCCGCGTCCTGCCCGGGGATGGAGATGTCCCCTCCTGCTCCACCCCTGAGCCACAGCAGGCGCTGGGCTGTGCAGGGGACCGGGTGATGTGCCTGGAGTGGTGTCAACCGCAGCAAAACCCCTTCGCCCGGCAGCCACAGGGAATGCCCCCAGGGAAAGGGATGCAGGGGGAGCAGGCCCTGCTCCGGCCCTGCTCTGGCCCCGGGAATGCCCCCAGGGAAAGGGATGCAGGGGGAGCCTTAGGTCTCCTCCTTGGACAACCCTGCAGCGTCACCAGCAAAGCCAGTGCCCACCCCGTGTGCTGCTGTGGTCCCTGCTCCAGGGGAAGGGTCCAGGTGGGATTCAGGCCTCCCCTACACCTCACTCCAGGCCTACAGAGGGTGTCCTGCAGTGGGGATTTGGCTGACACAGCTGCAGGGCACTCAGGTGGGACAGGGGATCAGCCAGCCTGGGGACAACAGGGACCCTGAGCCAACAGGGCTGTGCCACCCCCATCACCACCACATTTGGCAGGTGGAGAGAAAATCTCCCTGAAAAACAGCCCCGGGGGGATTTTCTTCAGAAGGGGAGAGGTGCAGGAGCTGGCTGAGCGTTAGGTGCTTTATAAAAGCACTTTGGATGCCCCATAAATAGCAGTGGAGGCAGTGGCAGCAGCGGTTGCGGAGAGGCAGGACTGCGGCAGGGATAGTCCAAGGACACAAGGGAGGACAGGCTGGGAGGAAAAAGCAGTATTTTGTTTATTACACAGATAGCACAGCTGGGGAAAAGAAGCCAAGCTTTCCGGTCTATAAACTCTCCTTGGGATGTGGTGCTGTAAACTTCAGGCTGGGAGCTGAAGAGGAGAACTGCTCTTGGGTAACTCTGTTCATGAGGCAATCAGAAGGCAAAGGCTCCCAGCAAAGTGGCAACTTGCTTGGAAGGGGAAAGGTGTTTCCTGGGCTTTTGTGAAGAATAGGAGACAAGATAGTATTGCTGAGCTTATTCAGAAAAAAACCCCAACAAACAGGTAGCGATCTGGATTTTTTTTTAAAAAGATACAGAAATCAGTATAATATAGAAAAATCAGTATAAAAATCAGCATGGAAATCAGTATAAAATAGAAAACTCCTCTAAAGTCAGCACACAGTTTTCTCAGCATATGCAGGCTTTATACTTGCCCAAGAAGCCTGGGAGCTGCAAGTCTCTGCTCTGACCCCAACTCAGCCGTACATCAGCCCAGACCCGTGCTGGAAATGCCTGTAACTCACCAGCCCATCTCCCAGCATCCAAGGGAAGCTGCTCAAGCTCCTCTTATGATTTCTCTTTGCTACAGTGAATTTTTCAATATCCACGGCAGACCGCAGTCCCCAGTTTGCCTGTAAAACTAGCCTTTGCCTTCGTACTGCCTTATCACACCCAGCACAAATCAGGAGGGGCGGTGAGACAGGATTGATAAGGAGGATTTATTATGCTTGGATAACCATCTATAACCACTCGTTGCTGAGTGAATCCCCCTCCCTCCTCTGGAGAACAGTCGCTAAGCGTGAACACGCAACCAGCTGGGACTGGGGAGCCTCGCTCACCTCCTCGTTGTGGGGAGAGGTTTGGGTTCACCTGACCGTGGTTATCACAGAATGCTCTGGGTTGGAAGGGGCCTTAAAGATCACCTCATTCCACCCCCCCCACCACAGCCAGGGACACCCTCCACTGGAGCAGGTTGCTCAGAGCTCCATCCAGCCTGGCCTTGAACACTTCCAGGCATGGCAGCGATATGAAGGGAAGCATCTCTAAGCAACTTTCCCTGTCCCAGAGATGTAGAGGTTGATTTATGGGTGAAAAAGCCCTGAAGTGGGGGTCTGTCGTCCCAGATGTCCCAGGTAAGGAGCAGAGATGTGCAGAGCTCCCCGCTCAGGGTAAGGATGCTCCAGGGCACATCATGAGGAGCTCAGGGTGGCCAGAACGTGCCTTTCACCCACAGCAGCCACTCCTCTCCCCTTCTGGGTTGCCACGCAGGCAGCGTGATGCAAACCGGCTTCCTGGGAGCATGCTGGGGGCCAGCATCCCACTGGGATCATCCCATCATCTGCTGGGATGATCAGGGTGGGAAATTCAGGGTGGAAATCAAGGCCAGCTGTCACGGGGCAGGTCTCCTTCAAGGGATACGGAGAGGAGGTCAACATGTTTGGTGGTTTTTACAGAATTATTGCCAGGGAGCTGGGTGAATTTCCCTTCCCTTGCTAAGTTTAGAGAGTGATTGTGATGCTGCTTGTTTGGGCTTTTAGCAGTCCCGCTGTCTGGGGACCTCATCTGCGTAATTTTTTCGGGTCCTGGCTATTAATGACGTCACGTGAAACCAATTCATTCTGCTGGACTGAGAGTGGGCTTCGTTGTCATGGTAACTTTTGATTTGGAGGCTTGCAGGAAAGAGACAGGTAAGTGCTTGAAATTGCCATATTTCAGCATGGTTTCAAGTGCCTTGGATGTCTGAGGCCCATTTTCCATAAATGAAATTTCAAGCCTTGTTGAAGTACTTTGTAAACAAAATTCATTTATTGCCTGAAGAAAATGGAAGGGAATTCAGCTGCAGAAAATACTTTTAGAAGAAACTAAGGTTTCATGAAGCACTCTACAAAATAATGGGAGTTAAGGCACAAGCAGAATGTGCTAATGCTGCTTTGTTCCCCAAAACCCAGCCCTGGAGAGAAGTGATCCTTTCCCTGTGAGGAGACAAAGTCCAGAGGCTCTCAGGGCTGGACCAGTAAGGCAACTTTTGTGCTGGGGCGGGTGATGAAGAGGAACAAAAGCAGCACTGATGGGAGCAATTTCCAATTAGTTTCAAATGCATCCCCCACGAGTGTGCTGCGTTCTACCTAATCTGAATCAATGAGCCTCTCTGTTCCCAAAATTTGGGTCAATGTGTACTATATTAGTCAAAATACTCTGGGAGCCGAGATACTCATTCAGAGCTGGGTATCAACATGCCTGTTTGGAGCTGTGATTATGAGCGCTTGTGGCTTCTCTGGAAATCAGACGGGGATGATGATCCCCTCTGGATACGAGTCAGGGACTGCAGGGGGATATTTCCAGCTAGGAAGCCCTGGGCTTCTGAAGGAAGATTCCCAGCTTGGAGAGGCTGTGTAAAATCAGCAAAAGCTGTCCAGAGCTGATTTCCTTTCCAAGCAAAAGGCAGCCCGGACCCAAAGGCATCCCACAAAAGGCAACGCTCGGCGTTTGAGGTCTGGATCCGGCCGCTCTGGTGTCGGAGCCTTTGGTTCTGTAGCCCCCTAAATGTTCTCCAGGGGGACATCCAAGGTCTGTGAGCGCAGTTGTTCGGCCAGTCACGGTGTGGAAGGAGATCCTGGTGCATTGCTGTTACCAGGAGCTGGGTTGCAGCCTTTACCCAAACCCTCCTCAGCGTAACTTAAATATTCCCCTGAAGTGCTGTGCCTCTTCCTTTGCTCGGAATAGGGTGGCCACATCTAAAACAATCCCCTGGTGCCTGAAACCTCGCGTAGAAAATGTCATTTTCTTCAAGGCAGGTGGTAAAAGAAACTGTTTAAGCTCAGCTGCAACTGGTGGTTTGGGGAGGGAGGGAGGGAAGGAGGGGGATAATGAGAGGAAATTAAGTGTTCAAGGCCAGTTTGGACAGGGCTTGGAGCAACCTGGTGTGGTGGAAGGTGGTCCTGATGGAACAAGACGGTCTCTAAGGTCCCTTCCAACCCAAACCATTCTGTGATTCTGTGGCTTTATGAAACCCAGGTGGGGCTGCAGAAATTCCCCAGCCCAGGTGCAGCTTGCTGAGCCCCACAGGGGCTGCAGGGAGCAGAGGCACCAGGCAGAGAATATTTAGGACACGGCTCGAGCAGAGGGGTTTCTAGGGCCTGGAGAGGGTTGCTGCTGGTGCAGGGATGGGCAGAGCTGGAATTGTTCTGGGCTGGTTCAGGATCCTGCTCTCAGCCCCGTGGATGTCCAAAGCCCTTCCTGGGAATTGCACCAACCCTGGCAAGGTGAGGGAGGTTCCCCCAGCAAGATGGAGCATGGTGGTGGGGAGGGAGCTCAGGGAGGGGGCTGCAGCCCCAGGGGAGAGCAGCAAACTGGGTCTGTGCTTCTTGGGCTCACAAGGAGCCTGTCCCTGGCGCGCAGAGGAAGCGCCTGAAATAGAAACATTTTGGGAATAGCGAGAAAGGAGGGTTTTTGCGTGACTCCAACCCTTCTCCATGTGATTTGCTCAAACCTTCAGAGCAGTTGTTGCTTCTTTTGGTGGCAGAAGCTATTCAGGGAATTTGAGCTGAATTTTTGCACCACTTTAGGTGCCTAGAAATTGCATTTATTTGAAGGAAATAAGTCATTTGCTGAAAACATATTGTCCTGCTGTGCAAAGGAGAAAAGGCAGGTATTCCTAAAATGAACCCAAAGTCGGTGCAAGCATTTGCTGGGCTCCCAGTCTGCAGGCAGAGCAGAGCTGCTAAACTGGGAGAGCCCAAAGCCTTATCTGAAGAGTGTCTGATTTCTGATAGCACTCGAGCAGCAGATGCTTCCTGTGATCTTGGGCTCTCAGTCACTCTCATGCACCTCCCAGATCCTCACCAGGGTCCTCTCCCAGCCCCCAGTGAGCTGTGGCGCAGGGATTTGCCTGTAGAAGCCACATCCTTGTGTTCAATGATGTTCTCCTTCCGTGAGGGAGGCTGGGGGGGCCCTCACTGCTCTCTGCAGCCTCCCAAGGAGGGGAAGCAGAGAGGGAGGAGTTGAGCTCCTCTCCCTGGTACCCAGTGAGGGGATGTGGGTCAAAGTTGGGGAGGTTCAGACTGGGCATTAGGATGCATTTTTTTAATAGAGAGAGTGGGTGCCCCAAGCCTGCCCGTGTTTGAGAGGTGTTTGGACAAGACCCTCAATAATTATTTTCACTCTTGGTCAGCCTTGACGTGGTCATGGAGTTGGACTGAGGGATCGTTGTTGGTCCCCTTGAACTGAAAATATCTGATTATAATAACTCTCGGTGGGTTGTTCTCTGATTTGGTCCAGCTGCTCCTTGAATTCATACCTGTGACCAGAGAAAGGAGTTTCTTGCAGTAGAGGAGTTAATTGTAATATAAAAAACCCCGCTTTACTTAGGTTTGGGGCCTCTGGTTTTCCCTTCTATTTGATGTCTCCTTGCATGTTTACATTAGAAGAGGAGTTAAACCCTTGGTCTCTGTCCATCCCGTGCCTGCCTCACACAATTATACACCTGAATTTTCTGTTTTATAGAATCACAGAATGGTTTCTGTTTTATAGAATCACAGAATGGTTTGGGAAGGTGCCCCTGCCCACAGGGGCTGAAATTGGAAGGGACCTGAAAGGTCCCTTCTAATTTCAGGGACACCTTCCACTAGACCAGGTGGTCTTAAATACCTCAGTCATGGGGGCTGAGGGAGCCAAGGGCTCTGCACAGTGGCATCCCAGCCAAAATTCCCATAGCAGGAGCTGCCTACAGCCCCCCCTCTGGGGAGGGTTCACCTCTCCCCTGGGTCTGACAGGCTGCAGAGTCACACCCTGTTGCACCCGAGGGCTTCCTCACCTCCTGGAAAGAGCTACAGGAAGTCAGAGCCGGGTTTGGGAAGCTCTGTGTTTTGCAGGAGCCTGCTGAAAGGGGATTGTTACACGACAGAACGAGGTTTATGTGTCTGGGGGACAGATGAGAGCTCTGCGGGGGCAGCGGCGGTGCCTGGAGGTGCTGTCCCTCAGCCTCCCTCTGCCCTGGCCCAGCTCCCCTGCTCTGCTGGGGCTGCTGGTGATGCTGTCACGGTTCTGATGAGGCTCTTCCCCCCCTCTCTTTGCCCTTGCTCTGCTCAGCAGAGGCTCTCCAAGCCCAAGCTGAAGGACTTCCATTGTCCTGCTCCCGGCTGCTGCCTGCCAGTCATGCCCAACTCCCGTGCAGGGGGTTCTAAAGATGTAGATAAATATTTCCTGAGAGCAGAGTTCACTTTATTAGTGATCAGCACAGCTTTTCGGGGACAAAACACGGATTTAGAGCTTAATCCCTGGCTCCTGCTGTGCTGCAAGCTCTCTCTGAAAACCTTTGTGGACACCGAGGCCATTTTGGAGTTTCAAAGTTAAACAATCCCTCTCTCCCCTGCGTGTGAGCACCGGGAGGATTAGAGAATCAAAGCCCCAGTTGTGAACATATTCTGGTTCTCAGGTGTCTCCCTGCCTCGAAGCTGCTTGTGTGGCTTGACTCCAAATCTTCCCAGTTTATTTCCTGTGCTCAAGGCTAGAGCTGGACAGGGAAAATCAAAACAATCGCAACCCTCCTGATGCATTAATATGTTGTAAACAAAAGGGACAGTGAATTTTAGCATAAATAAATATTAATTTGGGGGTTTTTTGGAGGCTTTTCATTTATTTGCCATCTGCGATTCTTCTGATTAAAAAATCATCCCATCATCCGATCCAAGACAGCAAAGGTCTGGCTGGGGCTTGGCTGGCTCACTCTGTGGCACAGGGATCACTCTGGAGGCACATGAACCCCTTGGTTAATTCGTGCCCAGCAGGCTGAAAATGGCTCATCAAGAGTATCAGGCAAAGAGCTGAAAATGCAACAGGGACAATTCGGCAAACACGGTCAGACCCCAGAGCAGGGTTCACGTCCCCTTTACAAGTGGGGGTTCAGACCAGCAGAGCCCTTGCTTGGAATTGCACTTTCCTGGCCTTGCCTGAAGTTCTGGAAATATCCTCCAAGCATGGTAATTTGATGTTGGAGGGAGAGAGAGAGAAAGAGGGGGAAACACAAAAGGTAACCAGTAAAGCAAATGTGCAAGGAAGAAAAAAAATCAGTGGACAAAAAGCTTTGCTCTGCCAGCAGCCAAACCATTCAGGCAGCCACAATAGCTGCTCCCTCCTCGCCCTGTGCACCCCAGCCCTGGGCATTTGTGGTTATTATCTCTCCTGGACCAGACTGGTGTTGACAAACAAAACCCCCACGTAGCTGTGATTTTTTTCCACGTGTGCACGGGCAGAGGGGAGCTGTCACCTGCCCCTCGGTGCCCGCCTCTCTCGCTGTCCTCGCTCTGCTCTGTTCCTGTGGAACAAAGGCCTGGGCGGCGGCAGGAGATAAATTAAGTGTTTGGAAAGCTATCGGGACAATTAGGCACCGAGGCACAGTGCAGGGGCAGGGCTGAGGGGTCGCTCCTGCGAGGGCTGGAGGGCTTTGGGTTTTTGGAGGTTCGGCTGGCGACGCAGCAGGTCCTCAGGAGAGGGAGGAGAGAAATGTAGAAAGCCAGGAGTGGCGGTGGCTGCTGCCATCAGCTGTCCTGTGACTGGCTGCCCAGATAAGGGAACCTGACAGCAAAGGCTTTTTTGGCTCCACTTGTCCATCCTGAGCTGCCGTGGGAAGCAAATCCCAGCCCTGCCGAGGGAGAGGGGGGAGTGAGAGCCTGGGCAGCAAACAGGCAAGAGGACAAGGGTTACTCATGAGAGCTGACTGGATCACGGCGGGTTCCGGAAAGGGAGGAACTGCCCACGCGCCTGCCCCTTGCCTCAGCATCTCCTCTGGGAAGAAGGGAAAAGAGGCACAGCAAGAACCTGGCTTTACCTACTGTGGCCTCCTCTAAAATGTGCTGTTACCGTGCAGATCTCCTGCCTCGCGTGCTCGGGAAGGAAATTTCTGAGGGGGACAGTGGCTGATGAGAGCAGTGTGGGGTTCCTCGGTGCTAAGGGCGCACGCTGGAGATAAGGATCACTCCTTCCCTTGCACGGCTGGGGAGCTGAGCGCTGAGAAATCCCCCGCAGGCTCCAATCAAGGCAGTTCAGAGCTGCAAACAGCCCCAGACCACGACATTTCCCAGTGGAAAATGCTGCTTCTCGTGGCGGGACGAGAGGCTGAAAATCTCTAGGGCACCTGGATGGCAAGAAATAGCAGTGTGGAGGGGGCAATAGAAAAACCCACAAAGTCTCTGTCATTAATTTAATGTTTATTCGTTAACTCAGCTGGGAGGCTAAGTGGTCCACAGGTTTCCCTTCTGTGCTACTGTTCCCAGAGCACTCTGTTTCTTCTTTAGCCCAGGTTTGGAGAGAAGCTTTTACTTCCCCAGAATCAGACTTGGTGTCAATGTAAAATGAGATCATTACTCTCTTGCTGGCAGAGCGGTGTGAAACAATGGTGACACAAAAAACAGTAATCTCTATAAAACCAAGGCCTGCTCCCACTTGGCAGGTGTTATTTATTTTTCCTAGCAGAGGGAACAAGAAACTGTAGCTGGAATCTCCAGTTGGCTTCCCAAGACACTACTGTGACATTTTAATGATCTAATTCCCCTCAAAGGTGGCATTTTCACTTGTTCCCCTGACCTATCACTGTACATTCGCTGTGAAACAAACTATCTGCTATCAGCCCTGACATCTCAGGCTCAGAGGGGAAAAGAAATAACCATCTGTGAGACCAGTGCAGTGAATGGACTCTTCCCCCTGTAAATCCTTGTGAGGCCACGGGCCCGGTGGGACCGAGTGTCAGTGCCATTCACCTTGGCAGAAGCTGTGGCTCGGGGTGCACCTGTGGGATGTTCCTGGCCCGTTAAAGCTCTGCTCCTGCATGGCCAAAGTTGCGTTCGTGCTCTGAGCCCCTTTTGTTCCTTCGTCCGACTCGTCTGGAACGCTGTTTGGAACGCTCTCGGTGATGGGCATGGCTTGGATGAGGTGACCTGCAGAGGATGTGGCTCCCAGGGTGCCCTGCCCCACAGCCGGGCTCTGCTTTCCGCTCTCTGGGGAAAATCTGGTTCACGCTGGTGTAAAATGCGTGCAATGAATAACACAACCACAGCAAAATAGTTTATGTAAAGCACTGATGTGGGAGAAGTTTCATAAGAGGTTTCATACCTCAAAAAGGCCTTTTGTCAAAAATAGAAGCATTTTCTGTAAGGGGGAAAAAAAATAAAAAAAAATCAAGTTTCTTGCACAGTGTTCCCGTCGTGCTAGCGCTGCTCCTAGCTGCCATGGAGACCTCCTTTCCTCCCAGAGTGCAAGATGCTGCTCCAGCCCTTTCATGAGCAGGACAGAGGACTCTCCTGTGGGGACCAACCGGCCTGGGGACACCAGCTGCCACCCACTGGGGCAACTGGCCCCGTGGCACAGCCCACTGGGGGCTGAGCTCTTTGCCTGGGTTGTTCCAAGGGGGGCACGAGCAGAGTGAGTCCCGTGTGGTGGGAAGCAGCCCAGGGATGGGTGGGCTGCCAGTGTCACCCGGGAGGGAGCAGAGAGGGGAAACTGGCTGGGAAATGGTGTGGGGGAACATCCCCCTGTGCCACGAGGCTGGGACAAGCCACAGCTCTGGGTGCAGGTGCTGCTCTACCTGCACACCAACAGCTGGTTGCCTTCCTCGGGCGAGGAAACGGGGGTGCAGCAAAGCCCCAAAGAGGCGAGAAACCGGCGCTCCTGCTTCGGAGGGGCAGAGCAGCTACAGGGACAGGAATCCAGGCAGGGAAACCAGGCCATGGAAGTCAATGCAAATGACTTTGATCACAGAGTTCCAAGCCCATTTGCTCTGTAGGAAGCACGGCTGTCAGCAGGGATAGGCAGTGAGAGGGGTGGGATCTCACAGCTTGCGAGATGAAATGAAGAATGTGGCAGATGCTTTTTTTTTTTCCCTCCCCTAGCTTCAGAGGGCCCTTGGCATCACTTTAGGGACCCAAAGGGGGCTGATTTCAAGCTCCAGCTCCATGTCCCTGCTTCTCTGTGGAGTTAAGTGGCAGCATTCTGGGCAGCGTTGGTGTTGCTTCTGCAGGGCGATGGGGCCGGGGAGGGATGGACTCCCGGTGGGACTGGGCATGGAGCAGCTGGTTTTGGGCAGGCTTGGAGCACAGGAAACCCCAAGAATGCCCTCGGAGGTGCCTGGTGGAGCAGCAGAGCCCCTCCATGGGCCACAGGCAGTGGCATGGGAAGGGAGAGTGGTACCTGCACGGGGCTCTGCGCCCGCCCTGGGGAGCGCTCCGATGAGGAAAAGCTCCAGTTATGTCACTCAGCATTTCTAGGCATTTTTAAAAAGAAATCCCTCTGGGGCAGAGGCTGTGTTTTCATTCAGAGCTGCACACGATGGGATGTGTGCCTTTGCTCTAGTTTCTGAGTGCCACTGTTGTTGTAGATTAATTATCATTAGTAATTAATCATCACCACTCACAGAAAGGCTTTTCCCTGCTGGTCAGGAGTCACGTAGAGCATTAACAGCTTTTTTTTTCCCCTCCTGCAAACGCAGCTCCAGTTTGATTCAGGGACTTTTCTGGTCTTGGCAGATGCCTTGGAGCTTCACAGCCCCTTGGAAGGTGGTTGTGGGCAGCCTGGGTTGTTGTCCTGTCTGGTAACTTTTTCTTTTTTAATGTGATTTAAATATGGGTAGCTAAAACCTCTCCATGAGAAGTGTTGCACAGACTCTGCTATACTGTGTCTTGTTGACTTTTTGCCTTCTTTTAACAAGTTTCCGATGCAGTGAAACAGCTGAAAAAAAAAAAAAAAAAACCCGATGATGCATCCAGTGGCAACACATCAGTTTTCAAAGACGTAGCCGAAAAAAACCCGAGCAACTGTAGCTACTGCTTTTGCCAGAACCGAAAAATAAAACCGAGATAAAGGCGAGAGAAGGAAGGCGGCACCAGGATGTTTCTGCGAGGGAAGGAGGGACCCCGGGAGACCCAGTGCCCTCGCTGTCACGCAGCCACGGGCACGGCCACGAGCTGTCTCCCCTGGCAGAGGGATGTCAGGAGCGCTGCCGCTTCCAGCGCTGGCCTCTCCGCAGCACTCTGGGCTTGATTTATTTTCTCCCTCGCAGGTCCAGCCGCCGAGATCCTAAAGCGGGTCAGGCATATGGGATCGTGGCGTGAGCGAATTCGCCTGGCTCGAGCTCAGATTTATAAGGAACTCGGTTGCCTTTTTAGCTAATTTTTTTTTTTTTCCCCCCCCCCCCGCCCGCCTCCCAACTCCAACCAAATCCCAAACATAAATTATGGCAACCAGGCGCTTCCTGGTGCCTGCAGCTGCTCAGCAAAATTGACTTTCCCGTCAGCGCTGCCGCTCGGAGCACAAACCTGGCAGCTGAGCGCCGGACCCAGTTGGAGCCCTGCTTTTCCCATTCAACAAAAGTTCAGCCAACTCGGAGCATTTCAGACTCAGCTAATTATTTTCTGACAAAACCGCGGGTTTATTGGGAAATTTCCGGCTGGCTCTAATTGGGACAGCTGTTAAGGCGGCAGTTTTCACGAGAACTAAGAGTCGCTTTCAGATGAGCACAGCTCTTAAAACGGCTGCTGCTTTGATAGCTGCTCGTTGCCTTTCTTGTCTGATTATTGGGCTTAGTATCTCCCTGCCAGCTTAAAAAAAAAATAAAAAAAAAAAATTAAAAATCCACTTTGCCTGTCTCATCTTTCTCTTCTCTTCTCTTCACCCGATATTATCTCCCGCCCCTCCTCCTACTTCAAGGAGACTCTGTCAGTTTGAATTTGACCCTAAATCTGAGCTTTGCAAAAATTAACGTGTAGAGCATTCCAGATTAAGAGAATTTTTTTTTCTCTCTCTCTCTCTGCTTTTAATTTTTAGCCCACCCAGGGTTCACAAACACTGTTGAGCAGTCGAAGTAAACATTTGCCTTGTTGCTTTGACATGGGAGATCCTGCCAGGAAAATTAACAGGGCCTATCTCCACAACGGGAGAAAACTCATCTCCTTCTGATGGGGGTACTGAGAGAGTCTCTGGCTTTCTGTAATGACTTTGTTTTTAATTTAATTGTTGTTCTTTCCTAATCCCACATACATTTTTTGCCATTTAGCAAGGAAGTTGAATAAAGCATATGAAGGTTCCTAAACAGCTAATTCAGTCCCAGAGTCTATGAGCTGGAAATTTTCTGTCCTTAGGGAGCTGTAAGGGCTTGAAGAAAGCTCTTGATAAAACGAGATTGAATCTTGCTCTGATCTGCTGGGAATTCCCACCAAACCCGCCTTGCTCCCCACGTGGCAGTGGAAAGACCTGGAAGCCCCGGAAGCCCCAGGTGTATCCTGCAATACACACTGCAGATAGGAAAATTGCTTTGGAGCAAAGTGAGGAATGGATTAAATCTGGTTCATAGTGAATCAAATTTTTTTTTTTTTTATATATGGCTTTCCAGTGAAAGAGGAAAAATGAAAAAAACTCATCTTGTCATTTCAATATGCTGTTCAAACCAAAACAGTGGTTCTTATTCTGCTCTTTTATTTAAAGAAAGTCAGGTTTTAAATGAACAATGGTGTGCTGAAGTGGAAGAATTTGAAACATTTAATTTAGAACACGGATCGATGAAACATTTTGGCATTCTTAAGCAAAACATTTTATTTCAAAACAGGTTGAAATAAAGTGCTTTGATTGCAGCTGTTTTTGCTTGGACCGTGGCTTTGTTTGTTTTCCTTCTCATTTAAACTAATTGCCAAATTCTGCCTATATTTGCCAATTAATTTGCTGCCTCGGGACTCTGTCGTGCACCAGATTTGCGGTTCATCTGAAATGAGAAATCTTTGCTCGCAAATCACGGAGCTAATGAAGGCCCCCTGACTTCTGGGTCCTGACGTGCGGGGCTTTCTTTTTTGTTTTTTTCTTTGGGTTGTGCCTCCTGCCGCTCCCCACGGGCAGTTCTGCCGCCGTTCCCGACCCGGCAAAACACGCGATGCCAGCGCCAAGGCGGTGCCATCCCTCCGGGCTCTGCGCCGGTGCCCCATGGCCCCTTCTCGCCACGAAAGGTGCCCGGGCCCTTCTGCACGCCCCGTGGAACTCGCCCCGCTCCTCCAGCTGCCAACCACAGCCCCACCCCTGGGTGGCAGGAGGGAAGGAATCCGAACCCGAATCGAGAGGAGCCAAGTTTATATTTAGAGCTGGAGGTTGCTCCTTCATCAGATTAACGCCAGTTTTAAGTAGGTCAGGCGGGAGACCCGAGATATCCGAGTCCCCTTCAAAGGCATCCGTCCGTCACTTATTATTCCAGGCATTTCCCTTTCACTCTGCCTTCCCCTCACAGCCCCTTTGTCGCTGCTGCCGGGCTGCGCTGGCTCTCGCCGTCCTTCCCAACACTTGCTCCTTTCATCGCCTCTCCCGCTCCTCCGCCCTCCTGGCTCCGGGACAGCCCTGGGGACAGCGGGGGCCTCAGCTGTGTCCCAATTTTTTGGGGTGCTCAAGGCCGCTGCTCCGGGGTGCGGCCAAGCAGCTGGAGGCCAGAGGGGAGGCTGCTGGCGTGGGATGCTCCTCACAGCACCACGTCCCCCCCACAGCTGGGTTTTTAACCCGAGCACACGTGGCGGTCAGGGAAAAGCCAGAAAAGGCAGCGATAAAAACACACCCAAAACGCAAAAGAATCCCTCGAACCTCCTCGTTTAACCCCGTTCTCGGAAAATAACTTCCTGCCCTGATGAGCCTGGGAGCACCTGCCTGCTCTCCCCAGCAGCCCTGGCACTCAGGCACCCGTTCCAGCCAGTTCCCCCTGTAATCAATCCTCATAATAAAGGCTCTGGGCACATCCAGGGCTCTCCCCTCACGTTCCTGGGCTGCCACACGAACAAACGCACACGAGGAGAGCGGCTCGTGGGGTGCTGTCACAGGGCGCTGGGACGCAGCAGCCTGTCACCTTCATTACCCACCGAGGCTGAAATCCCCCTCCTTCAGCCCAGGCGGGTCTGGCAGGGACGAGGGGATCTCGGTGGAGCAGACCCTGAGGCTGCTCCTCCAGCAAACACTTCACGATGCATTAAGCTGTGTTCTCCCAGCTGACCGGGGTTATTTGAGTGCTCATAATTACAGATTTTGCAAGGGGGGGGGGGGGGGTGGTGGTGGCAGGGACCTGGCACCTGGGAGAAGAAAGGCTTGGATGACTATGGGCAGGACAGCAGTGCCCTGTGTCACCCATCCCAGCCTCCCAGTGGGTCCAGCACAGGCTGTACTGGGGTTAGAGATGGTCCAGGCCCTCCTGTCAGTCACCCTAATATATCCACCGGCCAAAATCACCATCAAGTCATCCCCACTTATGGGGTTTTCTGAGCCATATTCTTTGCTCACTCCCAGTTTGTTACGTTTTTCAACACTCAGAGGAATTTTTTATTTTTTTTTTTTTTTTAAACTCAAGGCCTCCTTCAAGCTGATCACAAGGGAATGCTGAGTGCTTGTTTTTTAATATTCTGACAGGTGCTATTTTGCTATTTGCTTGTGATGATTCAGGACATTTGCATGTCTTTGTCCTTAATTAAAAAACACTTCACCCTTGCTGCAGGGGTATGGAAGATTTCTCTTGATCTGTTCATTTTGGGGGACCTTTAATCAACATACCCACTCCGTAGATGCGGGTGCCTTTCTGAGAGGGGGGTGAAGCAGTGTGGAGAGCTGCGTGGGTGTAATTGTGGGTTACTCTTTATTTTTTTTTTTTTGGGGGGGGGGTGATGGTGGAGAGAGGAGGGTGAATTTTGCTGCAGTTGAAAGGCATTTCCTAACAGCCTCCTAGAAGACAGGAGTCCCCTGTCCACCGAGCACATGGGCAATGACAAAGACAAAAATTTGCTGCAAAGGCTGGAGCTGGCAGAGCTGCCTGGGGAGTCAGCGCTCTGCCTCCCTGGCACGGGCTCCGGCCAGGAGCCTGCAGATAAACTCTACCCCAGCCTGCAGGACCTTCTTCAGACCCCACCCTGCCTGCACAGACAGGATCTGGCTCAGCTCATCTCCATCTCTGCGGTGCAAACCCCCGGGGCCGGGCACGTCCCTCCGCAGTGTGTGGGACAGAGGGGTGCGTGCCCCGTTTTCTGCACTTGGGGGGCATTTGGAGCATGCCACGGATGATCCTTGGTCTCCTCCAAACACCAGCAATTTTTGCGAGGTGAAAAGGCAGCACCTTTCACAGCAGGGCCTTTCTAAATGGCAGCACGTGTCGCCTTGGGCTGTCAGGGAGGCTAAAAGTGAGTTCGGAGGAAGGGATTCAGCAGCAGCAGCTCGGCCAGCAGTGACAAGTGCAGAGTCTGAAAGCAGCTCCCACTGCAGGAACCTCCCAGGCCTTAGGGGAGGGCACAAGGGGAGGGGAGACCCCTCCATGGATGTCCCTTGTTTGGGAACGGGAGGGTGCTGGCATGGGACTTCAGGGACGCTGCAAGGGGCTGGTGGGAGCAAGGTGCTGTGCTGCCCCGGCTCTTTGGCCCGAGGCTGGGCAGCAAACGCCCTCCCTGGACCTATGCGTGGACAATCAGCCACGGCAGCTCCTCCCATCGCCCCAACAGAGGTAGTTTCTTTGCAGGCGTTCCCACCTGGCTGGATCGCCCTCGCAGGTGGGGCAGTGGGAAGGGGCTGAAGATCCACCTGGAGGGAAAAGCATCCAGCCCCTCCTGTGCTGCTGCTCTGTCTGGCCCTCACCCCCTGGGAAAATGCCTTGGGGACCTGAGCCTGCCAGGCAGCAGAGACCTCGGGGATGGGGCCCAAGGGAAGGAGTCAAACCCTGTGTGCTGAGATCCCATAACTGCTCTCTGATATTCCAGCCTTAACACTTCTGTCTCCTCCTAGAAAATGCCAGACTGAAAAACAGCTCCAGCAAGGCTCAGTGTTTATCTGTTCTGCTTTTCCAGGCTGGGGAGCACAGGCTCGTGGGAACCTTTGAAGATTATTTCTCTTCAGTTTTCTGAAGAGACTTCAGCCTTCCCTTGAACGTTTTTATTTTGCCTCCTTTCAACGCATCAGCCCGATTTCTCTGAGACTTAACAGCAATGAACAAGATTAAGATTGGAGCTTAGAGAGTATTAGGAGGCGATCTCTCCTTCCCTGACGTGCTGGCAATCGCCAGATCCCAGTGCCAGCATCCCTCTCTTGCAGAGGCTCTCCGCATGCAGGCGTTTCTGCTCCGATGGCTCTGGGAGTGCAGGAGCCGCAGGGCAGCTCGCAGTGTCCGCTCCTCTGCGCTTCAGCTGCCGCTGATCGCTGTCGGCAGAGGGGCTGAGATGGAGCGGGGAAAACCAGAGGGGACAGGGAAGGTGGGTGCTGGACGCAGCAGCACTGACCGCTGGTGGATGGGGTCTGGATTTCCACACGAGGAGGTGTGAAAGCAAAACCCCCGAGCGGGGGTACCTGGGTGAGGCTCGCCGTGCCCAGCAGCCACAGCAGCACAGCCCTGAGCAGCACAGGGTTGATCTAGGTCAGTGTTTCACGGGGGGATCCTAGAGCTGAGGAACAGAGCAGGGCTGGCTTTTCTCCGTGAGCTCCTGCAAGCGCGGGCTGAGGAGCACCACGGACGTGGCGTGGGGGGAAAGGCTGCGAGTGGCGGTGCCAGCAGCGGGGAGCTGCTGGATGGGGTCTGGGCTGGGGAGCAGCTCTGCTCTGCCATGGACTCAGGGTGGGAGTGGGACAACGCCCTGATGGCAGGACCATGGTGGGCTCTTGGGGCTGCTGAGGGGTTCGGCTGCGCTGCCGTGTCCCACCTGGGCCGAGAGGGCGTGGAAGGAGAGGCAGCGCTGTTGATTCCCCCATCTGGGAGTGGATAACAGCACATGCTCCCTTCCCCCTGAATGATGCTGTGGGGCAGGGGTGCAGAAGGATCTGCCAAGCTGCTGCAGGGAAGGAGCAGGCGCTGCCCCTGCCCTGAGCTGGGTGTGCTGGGGAGCCCACAAGCCGGATGGGAAAAGTGTCTCTGGGTCTGCCCAGCCTGTTCTCAGCTGGCCACCTCCCTGCTGAGCTCTTGCTGCTGCAGCCCTGTTGGCTGGACATAGTCTTAAGCTGTGCCAAGGGAAATATAGACTGGATATTAGGAAAAAAAATTTTTACAGAAGGAGTGATAAAGTACTGGAATGGTCTGCCCGGGGAGGTGGTGGAGTCACCATCCCTGGATGTGTTTAAAAAGAGATTGGTTGTGGCGCTCGGTGCCATGGTTTAGTTGAGGTGTTGGGGCGTGGGTTGGACTCGATGATCTTAAAGGTCTCTTCCAACCAATAATAACCAATAGTTATTCTGTGATTCTGTGATTCTGGGTGGCACCCAGGGCCACAGTGCCACAGTCCCAAGCACTGCCTCCCTAAAAACCAACAAAAACCAGCCCCTCCAAAATGTGTCCCTCAAGTTCAGGCACTTGAGGGAGAAGGGCATTTCCTTCTTTTGCACAGGAGCTTCATGGGGAGGAAATTAAAGAGGCCTCGAGAATGTCTAACAGCTCCCAAGAAGGAAAGAGGCGTGAAAAACTGGGCTTGCTGCAGGCATCTGTCACAGAGCTTCAGAGTCAGTCCCGTCACAGACAGCACGAAACAGCTCCTGGGACCCCAGATCAGGAAGCACCTGCAACAGGAGGGACTGTGCTCTGCCTCAGCTCGGGGAGGAAAGCTCCTTCCCCTGTTTTCCCCGCCTGTCAACAGTCCTGCATTATCCTCGGGCTGACAAAATGTCAAACTGCCAGGCAGAGCCGGGGCGAGGGGAGAGCGGAGGGCAGGGCTCGGATCAGCGGCGGGAGAGGGCTGTAATTGAACATCCACACTCGGACACAGATGAGCGGTTCCCATTATTTACTGGTGTATAAACATTCCCCAGCCAGCGTAGAGAGGAGGCATTGAAATCCCCGCGCCCCTGGGCAGAAATGCCCGCGGGTATCAACAATAAAAGGCACGTGTGCCTCCCTCTCTCCTTTTCTTAAATCCCGCGGGGTCAGCGGGTGCTGATGTGGCCTCAGCCGTGCCCTCAGGGCTGCAGCAGGGGAAGGGCCAGGCAGAGTCACTGCTGGCCACGGGGTTTGGATGGTCAGCACCACCTTCCACGTGTTGGCTCTGCTCTGAATCCCAGCCTGTCCTCTGGAGAGCCCCAAGTTCTTCCCAGCTGTTGAGCAACCCCGGCAGGAATCGCTGTGCCAAACGCAGTTTGCATCCCCGTGACAGTTTTCATTGGATCCATGACCTTCCTGGCTCCTTTTCCCTTTCCCTGAACCGCTGTGGCGTGGGCTGACAAGGAGCTGTGTACCTCCACCCAGAAGCAGCCACGTTTCTGCAGCGAAGCAGCTGTTCCTGTTCCTGCAGCTGCACGTCCCCAAAGTTTGTGTCAGCAGTTGCACAGTATTTAAAATAAGGATGGGAGTTATTCTGGGGTCTGCACCACCAGCTCATGGCCCTGTGCAGGATGCAGGACATCAGATGTACGGATGGCATACCTGCAAAGCCCACTTGAAAGAAGTATTGAAACACCTGGCGCTCAATTTGCTGAGATTTTTCCCTTTTTTTGTCAAATGCTGCCGGTTCTCTTCCCCTACCCAACCTTTCTCATGTACATTTTCTCTTTTTACATCTCAATCCCTAGGAGAAATGTAACATGTTCAGCCCTGGGCTGGGGAAGGTTTCAGGAAAGCAGAGCCGTAAAAGCTCAGGAAATGGCACCTTTCCCATCCCCAGGGTGACAGCAAGGACTCTTCTGACACACAGGATCAGATCACCTAGCATTTGGTGATCTCTTTCCACTACGAAACTAATTTGGAAGAGGGACTGCCTGCAATGGAAGGAAAGTTGAGACTCCTTCAGGCCTGACGCAGCAGCAGAGGATGAAGGTAAAGTTCTCGCTCCCGTCAACGCTCTCGTCACCCCCGGGACAGCTTGCACCAGCTCCTGCTACGGCCTGGGCTGTCCTCCCACACCCTTCACTCTCCTTGGAAAATATTCACGTCACATTTGTTCAGGCTCCAAACACATTTTTTTAATCTGTCAGCACTGCAAGTTCACTCCAGCACCTAAAAACCAAACTGTGCCCTGTCTGCTTCATCTATCATTGCTGTCCATAAAGGTGGGGAGGCAGAGCCCAGCTGAAGCTGTTATTGATGTCATGTGAGCCCAGACACAGCATCTGCTGCTGTGCCTGATGAGCCTGAAAGAGACAAAACCTGGGTTATGTTGAACAAATGCCCTGGTAGAGTAAACAAATGTTTCTACTGTGCAGGCCATGCCCCAAGTCAGAGAAAAGGGTCAAGCCTTATACGGGGTTTTTCATCCTCCGAGTTGTGCAAAGGGAGCCTGTAACCAGCTTCTCCTCAGCTGTCCTTCCCCAGGACATCCTTCCCCACTCTCATCCCGGTCCGTCAGAGTGCTCATCCTCATGGGTGCTGCTGCAGGAGGGTGACCAGCCCCTGCCTTGTGCCCTGGCCACGGGGAGAGGGCTTGGCCTGAGCCGCTGCGCTGCTCCCAGGGGATGCTCTGGCTCGGTGACAGCTCGAGGACCAGTCCATTACCAGGAGGACAGAGAGCACCAAGGACAGCGCCTCTAACTGTGCTCTGTCCTCAGCCTTATGACGCGGAGAGCGAGGGAGGAGGGGAAGGCAGGTTCACCTCCGTGCAGCCCTTCAGAGCAGTCTGCTGCATGGCCCTGGCACTGCTGCCTGCGAATGCCCCGGCAGCTCCTTGTCCTGGAGTGCCCAGCTCTGCCAGCAGTGCTCTCAGACCTGACCTGTTCCTGCAGGGCCCCAGTGGGATCTGTCTCTGCCTGGGGTCCTCCGGTCCTGCTGCAGGAGCTCCTCCACCCTTGAGAGAGATGTATCTGTCTGAGGGAGATTGTGCAAATGCCAAGAGCCTGAGCTTTCTCAGAAATGAGCTCCTGAACACCTTGGGATAACACTTTTCTCCACTTGTATCGGTTTTCCCTCTGATGCAGCCTGGAAGAAGAGCAGTCTCCTTGGAGAGAGACACCCCTTGTGTTTGGCACTGCCTGAGGCAAGGAGTGGCCAGCCCTTTGCAGGGGCAAGAGGCAGCAGGGCTTTGCCTCCTGCCTTCCCCGCTGCTCCAGCCTGAGCCACAAACGCACCCCCAGCGCAGGAGCAGGCAGCACACACCCCGAGAAGGGGCTCTGAGAGAGCACGGAGGGGTTTGGAAAGGGCTGCAGGTGTGCCCAGGCTCATCCCTCTGAGAGCACTGCCATCCTTGCAAGGTTTGGGATCCTTGGGCCAGGGCTGGGATTGTCTCCTTGTCTCCCAGAGCTAAATCCTGCAGTGAGGACTGCACAACCAAACCCTCATTTGCTGTGGCAGCTTGGCCCCCAGGCTCTGGGCTCATGAGGACTCTGTAAATAATAGGTTTTATTAGTTTGCCGGTTAAACTGAACTACCAGAAGGGATAAAAAACATCTTGAATAAAACATTGCCTCTCCTGTTTAACTTTCGAATCCCATGACAGTAGACCTCAAAACAAATGTCTCTTCAAAGTGGATAACAGGGCCTGCTTCCTCCCAAAACACAAGTGCAGGACATTTTGTCCTTCTCAGCATTTGTACTGAGGGTGGTTTTTCTGGTCAGAACCATTCACCATGAATTTGAAATGGATTTCTCCCTAGCTGAGCCTGTGCTGCTGATAAATAAGGTGTTTGCTTGAAAAGCAGTGCCCTTGCTCTCCAGCTCCATCAACTGACTTCATTCTTATCCTTGGTTCAAGGGAGAGGCTCAGCACCAGTCGCAAAATGAAACCCCTGTAAATGACCAGAGAGGAGAGCTGCTTGGAAGCTCCTGGTGCATAAAGCTGCCTGGAAGGTGTCCCCAAAACAGCATCATGAGGGGATGCTGTGATTCCCTAACTTCTCCCAGTCCGTCTCCCCTGCTCAGAGCACGGCCCTCCCCAGATCTCTCAGTTCTCAGGCAGCAGAACGGGGTAGTCAAAAGAAATCAGTCCTGTGAATTTCCCCACATACCACTTCACATCCTGCGTCTTGAGGGGGAGCTGAGAGCACATATATGAACCCCTGGATCTTCTGTGGTCTGCTCATGACCAGAATCCTTGACAGCTCCATCTTCCCTGCAGCTATTCTTGCACCTTTCCCAACTTCAGCTTTATCTGGATCCCTGAAGAACTTCTGGAACAATCCAGTGGTTCGCTTTGAAGCTTAAAGAGCTCTTTCCACCTTCACTGCTGCTTTGATATTCATTATTTACTCTTTTGACATGTGCTTCCTGTAAACTCTGCCATCCAGAGCTGGCTTCTTTGCATGAAGTAAAGGCAACATAATCTGTAGCTGCTTCATTCCAGTGAAATGCCATCTCAGAGCCCTGATGCCTACAGCTGGCTCTTGTGGCTTTGGGGCCACTCCAGATCTCATGCTCGAGGGCTTAAGGTGATCCTTGCATCAATCAGCAAGGGAGAGAGCCTTGAAAAACCACCCAGGTGTGCTGCTGTTACTGCCTGCTTGTGCTCCTGTGGCATCCCCATCGCCACCGAGACCGGTTCTGGCTGCGGGGGTGTGCCTGGGGAGCGGGAATCTCCCTGCCCTGAGCAAACGAGGCGGCGGCACCAGCGCGCTGCAGATGGAGAGCAGAGGAGTGATTTGCCCGTGCTCGTGTGGGGAAGGCTGTGACAGGCCCGGGAGTGAGGCAGTCAACTCCCAGAACCAGGGATGGTCCCACTCCGGTCCAGAGGAGCTGGATTGGCCATCAGTACTACCAGACCTCCGGGAGATGCAGGACCAGGCCCCTCTGGGGACCAGCTCCTGCACCTCAGCCTGCAACTAGATGACAATTATTGATACCTCGTGTAGGTCTAAAAAAGTTTGTTCTGAGCAGCCCTCCAAACCCAAAGCTCACCAAGAAGGAATCTGTTACTCCTGTTTGCCAGTCGGATGGCGGCAGAGTAAAGAAATGCCCGAGTGCAGCTTGGCAAGCCGTGAAGGCAGAGAGCGACAGGCTGGGAGCCCGCAGCCCACCCGCGATCCCCAGCTGTCCCACAGCTCCTCCCCACCCACCCTCCTGGCTCTTTTTTGCGGGACAGCAGCCCCAACAGGTGGGAAAGGACCCTCTCCCGGCTGCATCTCGCTGGCAGCTCAGCCCAGCGGGGCCTGACGCCTTGCGTAATTTAGCAATAATTACCCACTCTTTCTTTTTTTAGACAAACACCCCAACTGTCGTGCATGGAAAGGGAAAAAA
>VXAZ01003363.1:89147-148633 GCA_013399875.1 Gymnorhina tibicen | reverse complement strand
GGAAAGAGAAAAAAAAAAAAAAAAAAAGGCTAGTATTAAGAGAAATCAAACGCCTTGTTACGCAGAGGGGGAGCGAGAGCTCCTCGCACCAGCTGACGATGCTCGCTCCCCGGCAGCGCGGCTCCGGCAGATGCGCGGGTGCCTCTCGGCGCGCCCCCCCGCCGGCGCTCAGCCCCGGGGGTGCGGNCCCCCCGGGGCCGCCGCTCGCCTCGCAGAGATGCCCGGGACGGTGCTGCTGCTCTGCCTGGCCCTCGGGCCGGTCCTGCGCGCCAGGTGAGCCACCTTCCCCCCACCCCCCCCGCGCCCACCGGGACGAGCCTCCCCGCCTCAGTTTACCCGTCGGGGCAATGGGAGGGGAGGGGGTTGGAGTCGCAGCGCCTCTCCCCGCGCTCGCCGCCCCGGTTCCAGCGGGGGTTTGGGCACCGCGGTGCCCGCAGCTGTTCCTTCCAGCGGGTCCCGTCGCGGCAGCACCGAGTGCCTGCGTGTCCTTTGCACCCCGGGCTCCCCGTTCGCATGATGGAATGGAGAGGACATCCCGTTTTCCACCCTGCCGTCACCTCGCTGGCTAATCCTGCCGGGGGCCGAGCCCCTTCCGGGGGTGCCCGGAGCAGGACCAGAGGGAGCTCTGCACCTCCGGGCAGCTCCATCCATCACGGGGGCATTTCCACGTGGAGTCGGGCTGGGTGGGAAGGAGCTTGCGTCCCTTTCCCTGCACTCCATCCCCTGGCCGGACCCCCGAAGCCCCCGCAGGGCAGAGGGAGGGCAACGCGGGCTCCTGCCTTGCTCTACAGGTTGGCCCCGGGTCGCGGCTCTGGGTGCCGGCGGAGAGCCCGGTGCCAGCCCGGTGCCCCCAGCGCTGGGCGAGGAGGCGAGCGGAGGCAGGGGCGGGCAGGTGACGGTTCTTTCCCAGGGCCAGCCGTTCGCAGCGCTTCTCTGTAAACAGCGATGAAAGGGCCCACGCACAAGGGGGTTTCAAGTTTCCTTTTTTTTTTTTTTTTTTTTTTTTTTTACGATTCCTAGCCCTGCTGATGAGTTTAATGGCTAGATGGGGAAAGAACATGTTGTCAGCAGATTGTTACCCCCGGGGCTTGGGGGAAGAGGGATTTTACTGGCTGAAGCTAATTGGCAGAATAAGCCGCCTTAAAGCCGATCAAATCCCATTACAGATGCAGTCAGGGACAGGGAGCAAGAATCCTGCTACTAATGGTCTGCCCTGCCAGTGCTTCCCGACCCCGGGGGTGGGCACAAGGTCCATCCCTGCCATGGTCCTCCGGGGCTTGGCCTTCCCAGGGTCGAGGAGCAAGAGCTGCCCCACGGCTCGTGCCCTGACACCCAGCCTCTCCCGTGCCCTGACACCAAACCTCCCGGCAGGAGATCCATGCAGGTGCCAGGGGGCATTGGAGGGCTGAGAGGGGGATGGATCCGTGGTGGTCCCAGTTCCTGTGCCCCACCGTCCCTGCAGGGCATTGCCACGAGCCCTGCATTTTGAGAGGCTGAGTTGTAAAGCTGCAAGATCACACGGAGGAGCAATTAAATCATGTATTCACACACCCTTGAGCAGGAATATTCACCCTATAGCTGGCCCGGCCTCTCTTCTGCCCAGTCCCTCAAGTCTGCCTCTACGCTGAGCCCTTCTTTGCCAGGAGCAGTGGCTGTGGAGGCTGGGGGGTGGGCACGATGGAGTGGGAGAGGAATCCTGTGAGAGGAGAAAAAGAGCAAGTTACATCAGGGTCTTGCTCTGCACTCACTGCATTTTTCCTGGATGCAGTTGTGGAGGGTGAATCTCCTGTTCCCTGCTCCTCACGGTAGGTGCTGGGGTGAGGAGCTCTGTTCAGGTGCTGCGTGTGTGAGCTCTTCTGCCAGCACAAGCAGCAAGACCCTTCCCCTGGTGCTGGAGCGGGCTGGAGGCTTTGTGCCAGGTGATTCAGCAGTCCCCAGGCAGTTCCCCCAGCACAGAGCCTCGTTCACCAGCGTTTCCCAGGGCACTGCCTCAGCTGGGACCAAGGCACCCAACTTTGAGCCCTGAAGGCAGGATCCCTGCAGGGCATCACACCAGATGCTGGGCTTGGCAGGTGCTTGAAACTGTGCAGACTTGACCACAGGGGCTCCATGGAGCGTGATCTCAGAGGTAGGAAGATGTGAAATGGATAGGGGGCAGTTAGAGCCCCCTGTCCTTAAATCCTCTGCCTGCTTCTAATTTAGAGTCATCTGCTGAACGTCCCTGTGCCTACAACCCTGGGAGGCCCCGGGATGGGTGACTAGAAGGACACATTAGCATGTGGTAATTAGAATTGACCACAGTGCTTTTCAACCAAGGGAGATGTTGTTCTTGCATTTTGTTCTCGCATTTTTCCTTGGGAGCAGGGAAAGCTTTCAGCTCTGTTTGCAGCAGGGCTGGATACAGCCCCGGGATCTGCATCTGCGCTGGGAGGCTCCTGCCTCAGGGCCACCACCAGCCTGTGAATAATAGCGGGTGTGCATCCCAGTCAAGCAGCACCAGCTGCCCCACCAGGCAAGGAGCAGAAGTGTCTTCAAGGGCTCGTGGCACATGTTGCTCTTCCCCTCCTCCTGCCAAGGGAAAACCTTGTCAGACAGCTTGGGCACCGGGGGAGGGAGCCAGCCAGCAGCTCCCCAGGTGACTTTTCCCCAGCAGTGTGTGTTTGGAAGCCTCAGCCGAACAGGTGTCTGCTCGAGTAAAAGGGGATCAGGGAGCCGAGGCACGGCGCTGTCCTGCTGCAACGCCACGGGTTGCCCAGGGAGGACTGCCCAACCCCATCCATATTTGTGAGCACATCCGAAAGGACACCTCCCTGCTGTACCAGCCTCCTGCTCTCAGCACCAGCAGGAGCTGCCATGGCCCCAGCTCATCTCTCAAGACCAGAGATTTCCTTGCAACACCCGCAGTTCTGCCCTGCTGACACCCCCCTGCCCACCTCCTGCCCACACTGTGGCTGTGTCCCAGCCCCACGGCCCTGCTCTGAGGAGGGTGTTCTGGCGTCTCAGCAAGCAGAGGTGAGGAAACATGGCTCTGCCTTTCCCCCTGGCTGCACAGAGACATATGAGAACTGGCTGTCCCCTGTCACCAAGCCAGTCACTGTGTGCCTGGAGATGGAGCCGCCAGGCCAGCGAGTGTTCACAGCACGTTGGGGATCTCTGCAGGTCTGCAGTGTGACATTTCCATTAGCAGCTGGAGGGGGGATGCACATGTCACCTTAATACCTCTCCTCTGCAATAGATCTTGGGCTCTTCCCTTCTCAATTTAAAGTGGGGCCACCGGGAAGAAAATCCAGGGAGGAGGCAGTGGCTGGCATAGGATGGCATGAGAGTCATGCTCTTGACCAGCAAGGGCTGGTGTGTGTCTGTGTGTGCACAGACACTCAGAAAAAGCATATTTTCTCCAGCAAAAGCTGGCTTCCTTATGCTAAGATGGCTTAGTATGGTTTAGTCGACTGGGATTAGCTGCATTAGCAAAAAGCATATTTTTGGTAGTGTCCCTGCATCTGTAATGGAGATGTGACTCCCTGGAAATGCTACCCCCAAGCCTTGGGGTGTTAGTCAGTGACACTAAGTGGGGGGAAGCCAGAAGACTGAGAGCAGGGTAAGCAGCCGGGGTTTGCTCAGCGCCAAAAGGGATGTTTCAGACCCTGCTGTAGCCTGACGTCCTGAATGAACGCGATTTTTGGCAGGGCAGGGGGATGTGCAGAGTTCAGCGCCGGCAGGGCAGGTGACTTCAAGTAAGGTCAAGGGCACACTGAGAAAAGGTTTCGGTGTTGCTGCTCCCACTTTGCCACCCGGCAGCAAGGCACAGCAGGTAGGATTGCCTTCCCTCGCCCTGAGCTGCGCTGCGGGCACGTGTCCCTCCTCGCTTCTCGCAGGGAAGCGATTTCAGCCCCCGATTTCAGCCCTGTGCAGCTTTGGGGTGGGCTCACGGCGGTCCCCCCGTGCCTCCCGCAGCTGCTGGGTGATGCAGAGCTCCCTGCTCGGCTGCGCTTCGGAGGCAACGCCACAGCCAGAGCCCGGCGACAGCGCTGCCTGGCGCTGCTCGGATGGGGAAGCGCATCCTGACAGCGTTGCTTAACACTCCTTAAGCATCGTTAGAAAGTGCAGCGCAGTCAGACAGGAAACAATGAGCTGATGTACCAACACCTAATGCGCGGCGGCAGGCAGCCAGCTGCGCGCAGCCCAGCCCTTGGCGGGGGACGCGTCCCGGCGCCCGAGAGCTGCGGAGATGCGAAGAGTTCTAAAGCGATTGTGAAAGCGAGTTTTGTCTGGGCGTTTTGAAAGAGGAGCGTCTGATAAATCGGCCGCAGAGCGTCGATTTAATGCTTTTTCGCCCCCTCCAAGTGCCTCGGCCAGGCTGTGCCTCCCCGGGCGCTGGATGTGCATCCGTGGTGCCCGACTGCACCTCGGAGCTGCGAGGCTCCAGCTGGGAAGTGCCAACACGGTGGCAGCTCCCGCTGCGAGAGCCTTTGCTGTCGCTGGAGCAGGTGACACGCTGACACGGCGCACGTCGAGGGGGGTGTGCCGGCGGTGGGAGCCCTCGGCATCCTCTCCTACGTACGGCTGTGTCATTCCGGGGACAGCCTTGTGAATGAGCTGCCCAGAGCACCGGCAGGTGGTTAGAATTTCCCGGGTGGCCATGTGGACCTAATCTGATTAGACGGTTTAGGAAAAGTCCTTTAGGAAAAGGGAGGAGTGCGAAAGGTTTAGAGAGGGCAGATTTGAAAGGCAGCGAGAGAAGCTGTTGCTAAGTGGATCACGTCCAAAGGAGGATGGATACAAGATTTCCTCGCCTGGCTTGGAACTGGGAGATTGGGAAGATGGGACATCTTTAAATGGGAGCTCACGCCACAGGCTGGGAAGGAAGGGTTGGTGAGTGCAGGGAATGGGTTGTGGCAGGTCTTGGCCCGGAGGCAGAGGAGTTTGCATAAGGCTTTAATTTCCAAGGATCTGTGCAGGGCAGATGGCTGGGCTCCTGCCACGCCAGACGTGCACGATGCCTGCACGGTTGTGTTAGGACCTTTTTTCTCTGAAATGCATTTATTGCAAATGCCTTGCTTCCCAAAACCACTGTTTTGTCACTGTCTCCTTCCTCAGAGGATGCCTGCTTCAGGTGTCAGCAGCAGGCAGAGCAGTGGAGGTATTTGGGGTTAACAGGCAGCTCTGGGGGCAGGAGCTGCTGGCAGCAGGAGTGGGATGAGCAGAAGGCAGGGAAAGCAGGGACTGGCTCCCACACCTCGGGGATGAGCAGTGTGTCTCCAAAGGGAGCTAAGGAGGAGGTGGAACATGCCTGCTGGCCTTTCCCACTGGCGGCAAGGCCCCTGCATGTCTGGTGACCCTGAAGTGAGCGAAGGTGCCAGGTGAGTTGTGGCTTCTTAGCAGTGCAGCTGAGAGGAGATCCCTGAGCTCCTCATGCTCTGCCTTTTATCTGTGCAGCATCCTCCCCCTTCGGTATCTCTGAAACAGCTGTGGCCCTGCTCCCAGGCAGTGCCAGAGAGCTGCCACAGCCACGTCTCTGCCCTTTGTCTCTCCTCTCCAGGTGCGAGAGCACAGAGGAATATGATTACGATTACCTCAGCATCAACAAAACCTGGGTCCTCACCCCCAAGGCACAGGAGACTGATGCCACGCAGATCCTCAACTCGCTGCTCAAGAACTACGACAACAAGCTGAGGCCTGACATTGGCAGTAAGTGCCCCCTGAAGCTCCCCGTGGCTACGGGTGGTGACCTGGCCTGGCTGTGTCTTGTTTTCCATGCTTTGGTGGCCGCTGTAGTTGGGATTTTTGTTGCGATAGAGCCGTGCTCATCCCAGATGTTCCCCTTGTCCTCATCCCTCCACGAATGATCCTGGCCCCAGCTTACTGGAACCTGTTTTCTTGTCCTTGCAGTCAAGCCCACGTTCATTGATGTGGATATCTACGTGAACAGCATCGGGCCGGTGTCTGTCATCCAGATGGTGAGTGCTCGCGCGGCTGCGGGGTCACGGCGTCCCCTCCCTGTGGCAGGGGCTGGCCCAGCGCTGCTGGCAGCTTGTCATGCTGGCTAGACGTGGTGTGAAGGTGGTGCTGGAATGAGAGGAGGCTTCCTTTCCCTTGGGAAGAGGTACTCTGGGACCTGCTGGGACCTGGAGCTGGAAAGACTTGACCACCATCCTTGGTTAGGGGCAAGGCCCTCAAGTGCCCTCGGTGAGCTCAGCAACCCTTCCGTGCTCGAGGGCTCAGGAGTGGGGCGATGGTGCCCTTTGGTCTCCACTGACAACGGGTGGGTTGAAACTTCTTCCTGGTGGCTTTGCCCTCTCCTCCCTGGGAAGTGTGTGGGCACCAGGATACTTGGGGCAGGGTTGAACCAGGGCAGCGTGTTCCAGGAGGGCTGGGAGAGGTACCTGGAGATGGTTTCCATGGCAGTGTGAAACTTGGGTGCCCAGGCCTGGCCTGTGGTGGTGCTGAGCAAGGGGAAGGCAGGGGGGCCTCAGGTCCAATATTTCTTCTTCGTAACGTAGCACCTTAGAGAGATGCCACCAACACTGTGACAATTTCTCCTCATGCCTCAAGACCCAGCAGTACCCAGCTGTACCACGAGCTGTGAAAACACTTGACAGAGACACTCTTTGATGTGGAGAGCAACTGTTGACTATTTATTTTTAACAGGAAACTTCCATTATTATTATTATTTTCCCCGCAAAGTCATCTTTTTTCTCTTTTCTAGCAAGGAGCAAACCTGACTGCTGTCAGGTTTTGAAAGACTTCTCCAGTCCACTGGGCACTGGGGTGGAGAGGACAAGGGCGAGGTACAGCCAGGACAATTTGGCTTTTCTTGTTTCTCTCAATGCAAAACAGAGCAGGAACAAAACCAGACCCCTTAAACTGAAGAAAAAAAAAAAAAAAGCAAGTTCCCAGGATGGGCACGTTATTTTTAGTTCCCAAAGTACAATATTTCCAAGGAACAAACCCCTCTGGGGATGGAGGGACGGTACGGTAGCTGTAGTACCCGTTCCACTCCGAGGAGCATTTCGAAGCAGCCCTTCTGGCCAGCCACCACCGAGGATGTGCCCCCAAGCAGCTCCTGCTCACGAGCCACCAGATGGGCACCTGGCCGGGCGCTCGCTCGCGCGATGAGGGCACCATCAGGAGGCCCAGCAGGGACGGCCTCGAGGCTCAAAACTTCCTTGCTTTGTCCCAGCGTGCCTGGTCTCGAGGAGAAGAACCCCAGCCCGAGCCGTGTGGATGGCACCCGTGGCTGCCAGCACGTGCCACGAGCCCCTCCAGCCCATGGGGGCGTGTGGCCGTGAAGCCAAAGTGACACAAGAGCAGCAGCGCAGGGCGTGCCTGCAGGTAAAGCACAAGGGTCATGTTATATAGCTGGTTGTTCTTTGCACTGCCCAAGGATGTGCCAAGAAACCCCCACGAAACCCGGAGCACAGCCCCATCCTTCTCTTCCACCAGTTTCCTCCACCCCTTTCCAGCCCTGCTGGAAGCTCTGCTCCCCTCGCTGTCGCGGGAGCGCTGCGGAACCGTGCAGGCGGTAGCCGCAGAGAGTGGTTTCTAAAATCCAGGCTGCATCCAGAGTTCATCTTTCCTCCTAAACAGGGATGCTGCTGCTAGGCTGGTTTCCTAAGAAACACAGCTTATGCCATGGTGATGGGGATCTGGGAACGTACCTACGTCCATCCCAGTCTTTCAGGATTTTGGATCTACTTGGGCTAACCAGCCGTAAATGGCTGCAGGTACAGGAGCTTCACGCACTCTGCTTCAGCATCTCTGGTATTTTTGGGAAAACAAGATGCCAGGCAGTGACAACAGCCACCCCCACCAAGGGGAAAAGCTGTTGTGTGAACTCAGCCCTTACTAGAGACCAGGGGATCACGTGGGAGAGCTCAGCCCATGGGTTTAGCTCTTTCTAAGACTCAGCAGAAGCTTTCTCTCTTTGTGAAATGGGGCTCCACCGGCGCACAGGACCCCCGGGGGTCCCAGCACACAGGGGTGGGAAGGCAGCTGGCACTTGGAATTGCCAGCATCTGCAGGGCTGTGCTGGGGAAACTGCTGCCATGGGGGCTGATCCACCCGTCTGCAGCCTTCCCGCCTGAGGAAGGGATTGCTGTTCGTGGGAATGGCACGGCCAGGAGCTGCTCGGGCAGGGAGGAAACTGCTCGGTGTGGACAGTTTTGAGGGGTTTTGTCGCATCAGTCACAACTGGCTGTGCTGTCTCTCTGAAGTGCCTTGGTGCTGCCAGTTCAGGGGTCCCTGCGGGGTCCCAGCAGTTACCTGTGATCTGGAGACACCTCCATATGACACCCCAAGAAGGTGTCATAGGATATCTCTAGAGATATCTCTCCTTCCTTGTTCCCTTAGGTAACTTCTGAGGCTTGAATCTGTGATGCCCTTGAACTTTAAAACCTTTTCCCATGAGATTCTGAGGTGATATTAAAGGTACTGAGGGCAGCTAGACCCAGGTCACAAAGCCTCAGATTTCTGCTGTCTGTACCCTGAATACTTCCCCCTGCTCACGGGAGAGGCTGCTTCCTGCTATGTTGTCTCCTGAAGCAAGAGGAAAGGGCAGTGGCAAAGCTGCCACAGTGTCACCTCTAGACTTGGCTGCTTCCCCCAGTTGTTTTGTGTTTGTTTGCTTTTCCATGCTGATGCAGTGAATTAAGTCATTCTGTGGGTCGTGCCAGCCCCTGGCAGGCTGGCATCAAACCTACGAGAGATGGTCTTTGCTGGGGACACGTCATTCCCGCTCTGTCCCTGTCAGTGCAGCTTCCCCCAGCCTGAGAACCACTGCCCTCTCCCAGCTGCCAGGCCCATCCCGCGTGCCCCATCTTGCCTTCTTCCCCCACACACAACCTGAGGAAATGCACATTTCCGAGGGAGGGGAACTCGGATTTGTCTCAGAGCCAGATCTCTCTTGAGCCCACGGTGACATTTCACTCTGCCACAGACAGAGAGGCTTGTGTAGGCTGGAAGGTCCACTGGAGGGGAAATGTCCCATTGATCTCTTTTAGGTGCATTGCCATGACAGCGTCTTACGCAAATATTTCTCTCTCACATGGGATGTGTGGAAGACAAAAAACCAAGTTCTGCTTTTAAGAGATACAGAAGCATTACGGTGGCTGTTAGCTTGGACCACTGTGGCCTATAAATCTGCAGCTGAACACTGCCTGACATGCTGCTTGAGTAGAAGGCTCCAACTTGAGCAATCTGGTTTAAATACTGGTCTCCTGTGGTCCTCTGCTCACCCTGAAAGGGTTAATGACTCACTGCTGTCTTCATCCTGCTGGAGCTCTGTCAGGGGTTGGAAGCAGGCCCTGCGTAGCCACTGCCCAGCCTCCAAATGATAAATCACGTCAGGATACAAAACTGATTCCGGTCCTTAAAAATGAATAGGTGATTTAAAAATGCCCTGTGCTGGGTGTGAATTCTGCGTCTCCCTCATCAATCACTTGTCATAAATAACATTAACATTCAGGAGTCGGCAGAAGGTGGGCAGGTTTGGAGCGGGAAGAAATGTAAAGTGATTTCCTGATATCTTTTGTACACCACAATGGCAGTCTTGTTTCCCGTTCAGGTGGCTGAGAGGGTTTTACATCCTCTCCTCCCTGGAGAAAGGCCCCTCAGTGCTCTCCCAGCACAAATGTGGCGGTGACCAGAAACAGAGCTAAAAGATGGTTAAATGATGAGAAGTGGGACGGGGCTCAGCTGAGGGGGAAAAGCGGGACCATCAAGTCCCACAGCTGTTTACTCCAGTCACTGCATGGACTGGGATTTCCTCCCCAGCCCCATGAATCTGGGTGGGATTGGGGCACTTGGCGCTCCTCAGGGTGGTGGGAAGCTGTGTTGACAGCGTCAGGGGAAGGATGCACTGGGCCACGAGCCCCTCCAGAGCTCTGGCTGCCGCTGAGTGCCAGCCAGCAGCCCCTGGAGCCAAATGAGTTACCACCCAGAGTGCTGCAGCTTTCCGAGCTGTGCCGGGGAGCTGGATGCCCAGTTAGATTCCCATTAACACGGTGCTGAGGTGCCCTTGGCTTATCAGAAGCTCAGCGTGGTGCAAAGACCCGCCTTGGTTCTCCAAGCATGCTTGTGGGAAGAGGTGCCAGGGAGGGCTGCGGCAGCGTGGAGCGAGGGAGGAGACTTTGGGTTCAAATTTTTCGCTGACTGGTTGTTTGCTGGAGGGATTTGCTCCTGGTTTTGTTTTGTAATGGCTTTATTGCTATAGATTATGGCTTTAACTGGTGTCAAGGGCACCTAGAGCTCTGGATCACCTTCCTTTAGGGATGCTTAACTCTCAGGAAACGATGCTGTAGAAGTAAAGTGGGTGCCAGCTATTGGGGCTGAGTGTCTTTCAGTCCTGAGGATGTCCCTGAAGCGGCCACGAGGGACAGCATGGCTGAGATGGGGAGAAGTGTTTCTGTTCTGAGCTTGGGGATGGAGCAAGTCTTGCCCAGAGCTTCTCAGATTCCTCCCAGAGGCCAGAGCTGAATGTCCTTTTCCTCCTTTCTTACACAAAACCAAGCGTGAGGCTCGAGGAGCCAAACACTGAGAGCGTGGTCCAGACACTGTGGTAGCCTCCTGGCAAAGGGGAATGGAGATGTTTCAGGCATCCAGGGACCTGCCTTGGTTACCTGCTTCAGGTGTCTGGGATCAGAGGCACTGCAGTAAGGGCTGGTTTGGGTGCTGAGGACTCCTCCGTTTGCTGTGTGTGAGGAGATGCCCCTGTGTGCCAAATTTTATAGCCAAACAGGGTGACAGCTCTTCTGCTGGTGTTGTACACCACCTCAATCTCATTACTTAATGATAATAAAGATGGAAAGAGCAAAATTGGCCTCCATCATTCACCAGGGGCCAGATTCTGCTGTCTCGGAACCGCCTGTGATTTCCAGCAGGATTTCTAAGCTCCTATCTCAATTGTTACAGCAAATTGTTTTCTTATCTCTGCCTGTGAGTGGGGGGCTGGAACCTGAAGAGGGTGATATGTCCAAATACAAGTGTTGACTATTCATTCCCCCCTTCCCTCTCTAGGAAGGAGATGCTGCACACTATTAAATTCATAATGCTCTGCTTGGCTACATTAGTTACCATGCAACACACTCACGAAATTGAGGGTGAAGAACGTATTTCCCACATCTGGAATACTGCAGAAAACATTTAATAGATTTGCATGTATGGTGCATTTGTGAAAACACCGGGAAAAAAACAGGGGGAGGGAGGGAAGAGGGAAATGTTTATTCGTTATCAGCTGATGAATAATTAATTTACAAACATTGTCTTGTTAAATATAAACTAAATCCTCATTTGACACACTTTATAATTTAGAAGTATAAGCCCAGCATGAATGAAGAGAACTCCCCACTGACTTTCTTTCATGTTAATCCCGAGGAGGCAGGGAGGGAGGCTTGGCTTTCCAAGTTAAAGCCGACAAGCGGTGGTGGTTAGGAAGGGGGGCTGACGCGACAAAGAGAGTTTGGGGACCTCGGGCGCTTCATCTGTGCCCGTGGGGAGATGGCTGAGCGGGGCAGGGAGGCAGCGGGTGTCCGCAGAGCCCTCTGCCAAGGATTGCTTCTCCGCGCTCGGAGCTGCGGGTGGCTGAGCTGCGGCATCGCGGCTCCCGGGGTGAAATCCCCGCCGATGCCGCCTTGTCAGAGAGCGCAGCGGGGCAGCAGCTGCTTGTGAACGGCTGAGCCACCCCAGCAGCGGGGGCAGAGACCCCCCGAGAGGGGAGCAGGGCTCTACGGGAGGCAGCCGGGGCTCAGCCACCCTTGCGGAGAGCCCTGAGGCAGCCGAGGCTGGGGAAGCGGAGCCGCATCCCGAGCAGCGGCGGCTGTGCTGTGTCGGAAGGCAGCTCGTGTGACATCCCCGGGTTACAGCCCCTCCGTCCCGCCGCAAGGCTTGGGTTAATTCCCGCGTTCCTTCCTAAGAGACGGGGAAACCAAGACCGGGAGTAATTGTCTGGCTCTGAGGAACACTTAAGTGTTGATTATACTTAGCTTTGGCTGCTTTGGAATAAGTAGGAAGGAAATGAATTGAAAATGGCACGCTGTTTAAAATGCTTGACTGTGTTCCTCTGGAGCACAAGATAAGCCTATAGGTAAGGGAAATTTGCTACCTCCCCCCTCCTTTCCTGATAATAATAGACTCCAGCGGTAGCACAGCACTTCTCAACTGAAAGGACTTAAAAATCCTTCACAAATCATCTGTCTGGGAGGTAATAGCCCAGATGCACCCACTTTAGGGTGGATTGCAATGCCTAAAGCACTCTGCAGTGCTCTGCCAAGGATTGCACACTCTCCTTGGCCTGCCCGGTGCACAGCGAGAGTTGGTCACCAGCATAAACCCGGTGAGGTTCTGCAGGACACTCCTGTAATGGGCTAGGTTGGGTGCTGGTCCCCGAGAACGACGTGTATCACAGAAATTTAAAGTGTTGGGAAATGGGTGTTGCTCGCTGATGGCCCCGGTGCTTCTCCTGCTTTTCCTGGCTGTTATTTTCCATGCCTGAGTGACGGCTCGCTGCTGCCGGAGCTGGTGCCGCGTGTCTCACGCCTTCACCAATACCCGTGTGCTTGGAGAGCGCTCACAGCTCTCGATTCCTTGGTGTTCAGGAGCGGTCACTGTCCCTCACGCTGGTGTTCACATAGCAGTGAGGTCAGGTACAGGAAGGGCAGCAGCTCCCCTTACAAAAAGTTTGTCCTTCCTTATGAAACCCCCCCCACCGAGGCCACTGAGGAATGACACCAATCACGTGTGACTTGTGGGGCAAACCACGGGCTGCAACAAAAGGTCTAATGAAATGAATAAGTTGCACCCATCCTGAACATATCCCAAGAGCTTCCAGAAGTGCCAAAGTTTGTTTCCAAAACAGAAAAGAGCTGATTTATTCACTATGAATAATTCAGCCCGCTCCTTTTATTATCCAGAACATACACTAATCCCCTCCAGATATTTTCTGTGTGGCATCCATGTTGGTATTTTATTTACAGGCTGTGCAGAAAACTCCAGGAGTCTGTTATCAGGGAAGACGAGTGAAAAGCTGGAGGTTTGCATCTGAAATTTGGAGCTAAATAAAATATGAAAATCTGGACAGTGGCCTCCTGGGGGCAGGGAAAGTGCTTTTCCTCGGAGACATTTCTGGAGAGCAAAGCCCTAAAGTTAATTAACATCTGTGCTCGCAGCCTGGTGCTAAATGGGGAATGTGGCTGTACTTGAAGGTTTCTTAAACTGCAGCATCAGTCCTGGCACGCAGGTGCCTCCTGCAGCCCACGGCTCGGGCAGCCTCTGGCCCTCGGGCAACACGGGATAAATCAACATCCATAATGAAGTAAGCGGCTCTTGTAAATTCCTTCTCGGATCCCATTTCCGCCCTTCTGCTGGCAGGAATGACTCAATCCCTCATTCATTTTGTGCCAGCCTTTGGAGAGAACTCGCATTTCTTCAGCTGGGCTGAATGCAGATGGGGTTTGTTCGCCCTGAACCTTTGCAGGCAGCCTGGGAAGGATGCTTCCAGTAGGTGCTTCCCAAGGAGCTCGCCGTGCTCGCTGTACCTGACCTGAGAGCATTAATTCCTCACCCTTACCCACAGAAAACCTTTCCTTGGGTCTGGGGTCACAGCAGCTGCACGTGGTCCCCCTTTCCAGAGGCAGCAGCGGGGCTTCCTGCTTGTTGAAAGGCCACAGTGACACTTTTCCAGTGACCAGGGGAGTCTCCTTACTGGGGTCTGGCCCAGGCTGGAGGGCTGTCTCTGCCCTGGCCACCCTGGCTGCTGGCTCTCCGTTTGGCAGGGCATTAAAGGAGGCTTTGCTGTGATCCAGAGGCTGCACTGTTGGGTGGTGGGGATGCAAAGCACGGCTGGTTCCACCACAGTCACCTAAAGGAGCTGCCCTGAGGATCCCCAGCGTGTGCTCGTGGACAGGGAAGGAGGCCTGTGTGTGATCCAGGTACTGCTCTGTGCCCTGACCCTCATTAAATCGATCCTTCCAAGTCAAAGGGAGAGCACTGCTGTGTCAAATTTGAAAGATATATGGACTCTGAGCTGTACCGATAGTCCCAGCACACAGGGCTGAGTTATTTTTGAGGCAGAGTTGATTTATCTGGACTGAAGGCTTTAGATGTCTCTGCAGGAGAGGATGGGATATTTCAGGTGTGTGGGAACCAAATCAAAGAGCTGGTCAGAGGCCAGGGTTTGAGGCCGAGGTTTCTGGTGCAAGGCAAACAGCAGCATCAATGGGGAGATAGGCTCATTCTCCCCTCCCACTTGGGACAAATAGCCAGAATTCTTCAGCATTTCCGAGGAGAAACGGGTTCAGAGACAATCAAAACATTTACATTTAGTTTCATCAGATTGTTTTGATTTGCTCTTCATATGGTGATAAATTCTGTCCTGTATAAGTAGAGCAAGAAAATGAGTATTTGAAAATAAACGTCAAAATGAAGCGCATCAACTAGATAAGGGTAAAACGAAATATTTTGTTAGCTTACTGAAGAAAAAGAAGTTTTTGAATGAAATTATAAGGTTGAAGTAATTCATTTTAGGGTTTGACAATTTTAATTTATTTTGAGCAAAACTTCTTTTTTTTTTCCGGTAGAAATCAGTTCTATTTATTTCCTGCATTCCCAGATGAAGCCATCCTACCATTTCCCTTAAAAGGCTGTTGTGAAATCTGCCTGCTATAAATGTGCTGCAAAATGGAGACCATTTCTCAGAATTCAGTGGCTGTGGGTGACCACAATCAATATGCTTCAAGGACCTCTTCATGCCTCGGTGCTAAAGGCAGAATATTCAGATTATTGCATCCCATCTCCATGCACAGGAAGGATTTAATTGCCCGTGGTACAAATTGAAAGCGAGCAGCCAGCGTGACCCTTCCTGTGGCTTTGCTTCTCCTCACATCTCCTCCAAGCCCCCCCACGCTGCCTCGGTGCCTCTGCGGCTCCAGCTCGGTGTCTTTTGTAGGAGATACGGTCTTATGGTCAGCGAGTGGGCAGATGGACACTGCAGCCACTTCACACCAGTGCTGCTGACCGCCCCACCAACTCCCAGTCCCAGTTCCCGGCTCTTCAAAGCCCCAGAGGGATCATTCTGGCTGCTTGGGGCACTGTGGGTGGGGGAAGAAGGGGGCATGACGGCTGCAGACCCTGGCACAAGCCTTGTCTGTCCATCTCCACATCCAGAGCTCCTCGTGGTGAGGATTTGTGTGCTTGTTCCCTGACCTGCAGTCGGCCAGGAATGGCTCCAGCCATCTGATCAGCCTCGCTCAACAGGGGAATTGCAGGTGGTGGCAATGGCTCTCCCCAGGCAGATGCACGCGGGAGGTGTGAACCAAAACACTCGGGAGCGTGGGCGGGGGAACACCTTGTCTCCATGTGGCTGGGGAACAGGGGAGGTCAGAGCAGGGATCCTCCAAGTGTTGAGAGCTTTGTTTCTGACAGCTCCCCTCAATCAGCTTCCCTCTCCCTCCAGCTTTGCCACCTGTGGTGCCTCCCACACCAGACTGTGGCCCTTAGTCTGTCATTCTCCTCCACAGACACCCAAAGCCACCTTTGCAGTGTCATGAAGACAAGGAGAGGAAGCAAGAGCAGCAGGGTAGAGGAGTGGGGAAAACTTGAGGTAGTTAGGTTGGTTGTTCCTACAGCCACCGGGGTGGAGTTAAGATGACACCTGGCTGATCTTCTCTTCATTTGGCCCTTGAAAAGAAAAGGTGAAGGCAGAGAGACCTGTAACATTCAAGAGAAACCATTTCCTTCCATGATCTGGCATGTCCAGGGCTTGCAGCCTTAGTTTCTCACATGAATCTGCACCTTCTGAGAAGGCACCATGGACCCCGGTTCCTCTCCCTGGAACAGCAAGAGGAGGGATGAAAATACCTCGGCATAGTTGCTCTCACAAAAACCCAAAGCCAAGTCCAAGTGCTGGAATTTGGTAAGGAGCAGTTAAAGATGTGCTGTCCAGCTCCCGGGAACTTTGGACTAAGCCGAAGAGCCAAAATTGTTTGGTTTCTTTCAGTGTATGATTCTGGGATATACAAGCTCTGCCAGTGTATTTCTGACACCACTGTGTGGAAAACTGAGCCTTTATCTTTTTCACCACTTCCTAAAGATGTTCTAAAGTCATCGAGGGGAGCTGGGGAAGGTCGAGTGGCTGAGTCTCAAAGGAGGCATCTTCAGTAGGCAGAGACTGTACAAAACAGCTGGGAAAAAAAAAAGACTGGGAATATCGATCCCTCGTTTTGAGGAGAGTCCTTTGCACTCACCAGGTGCCACGGGAAGTGAGCAGCCCACAGGAGCAGAGCTCAGCAGGTCCTGCTTGCCCAGGGGCTGGTGACCTGAGTGCCAGGTGACCTCCCCACTTGGGCTGAAGTGTGCCTGGAGAGGAGAATCAGCTGGCCTGGTAACCCTTCTGCAACCGCGCTCCAGCTGCTTTGCCCTCCCAGTACCCAACAGGGGAGGCAGAGAGAAATTGTTCTTTTTCTGTAACCTGATTAGTTTCTCCCAGCTGCTTTCCATGGCCTGGTGCTCCCTTGAAATCTCATTAGGGTTGGGCTGTGATTGTGTGGTGGCTTGAAAAGAAGAACTGCGAAAGGGAAAACAAAATGAGGCAGGGCGAAGGAACATCAAGGAGCTGGCAGGGCAGGAAGGGAGGTGGTAAGCACAGCAAGGGGGCATGAGAGACAACATGAAACAGATTTCCTTGAAAGAGTTGGTGAAGCAGAGTACACTGTTCCCATCTCCTTCTTCATCTGGAGCCAGGAGAGAACAGGGTCAGGAGTGAGGATCTCCGCAGAGGGCACAAACTGCTCCCCTTCCGTGAAACCACAAGTTTCTCAGACATTTTGAATGTCCTTTTTTTACCTTGAGGGTGAGAATTAGAAATGGATTTTTACAGGTGGTTTTTCTACTGGCCAGTGCAGGCATTTGCATGCAATGGGTGGCATCCCAGGGACTTGGGTGCTCTGTGCTTTCTCAGACCCAGTTCTGGGCTCTGCTGGCTCCTCCACCCTCTCAACGTGCTGCCAGCAAAGGTGGTTTGACAGAGCTCAGTGCTTGTTGGTAGCGAGCGCTTCTCACGGAGCAGGGCTGCAGCAGCTGCTTCCCCAGGCCTGGGCAGTACTGGACTGCCCATCCCAGCATTTCATTTCAGTCACAGTGGGTGGCACGGGAATGGGAAATGCAATTAAAGAAATTCCAGCTTCTCATCTGAACCTTGTCAAGCTGTTGTGGAGGAGCGATCCCGGGGAGTTAATGGTATGCAGTGAGAAGGTCTGTCTTCCAGCCCTTCCAAGGGACATTTCCTTTTGTCCCCTCAAACACCCCATGAGCCGTAAGGACAAACGAACAAGAGCACCTGCCCGAAGCACTAAATCTTCTCCTCCAGTTATCCTGTATGCTTCTGTCCTCACCTCTTCTCTTTCCCCACCTTTCTTCTCTCCCCCCCAAAGCTCCTTCAATCCCAAACGTTGTAGGGAGCAGTTAAGCATTTAGCAGCGAGGTGTGACATGAAGACAAGACTTTGGACAAACGTGGCTTTGCTCTGCCCAGGTATTTTCCAGAGACTGTGGTAACTGGGCTGCACCTCTGTTTGCACCAGGAGGTGCTTCCACGTGAGTTTGCAGCCTGTCCTGAGAGTGGAGGAAAAAAAAATCAAGCTAAAAGGAGGTGGCTCCTTCCTTGAGGTGCTTTGCATATACTTCAGTGAAGTGTTCAGTACCTTCCGCTTTCATCCATTCTGCCCCGTCTGCACAGAGCATCCCGTGTGAAAAAGCTCTGCCTTTTCAGTAATAACCTCATCAGGGACAGTGCAGACAGGCTTCTGCTTCTGCTTCTGCAAAGCGGAGTCTGGCTGATGTCATGTCTCGCCTCAAGGACTTTTCCTGGTCCTCTGGGTAATGGCTGTTAACAGATGCTAAAACACACACGTGTAGGTCGTGTGCCCCTCGGGCTCGCAGGGAGAGGCTCCCTGTGCCAGCCTGTGTTCCCGTGGAAAGAGGAACAGGCACCCTGGGGCTGCACGGGAGGAGGTAACACCACTGCAGGGCAGGAAGTGATGGCACTAGGGAACACCTCTGAAGAAAGGGTTTGGGGAGAAAGAAAGTCTGGGGTGGTTGGCTGTCAGGAGTGTAAAACCTGCTTTTTAGATGTCCCCACTTGCACACCCACAGCAGCAGGAGTGAGCAGAGGTGTGGGGAACAGGCAGGCAGGGATCTCAGAAGGCAGCACCGTTCTGAAAGCCCTGACCAGTTCCCATCTGCCAGCTCCAGGGGTGAGCAAGCCGTGACTGGGGGAGTCTGCAATGGACACAGCAGCATTTATAGCATGACTTGTTTGACAGCTCCTGGCACGAGCACAGGACATGGAGATGGTTTTTAATAGCACGTTTGTATTATAAAAAGAGCAGTGTTTCAGCTGAGATTCCCTGGACAGAGGCGAAAGACATTCAGGCAAGGACAGCGCTGCCGGTGTTGCTGCAGAAGTGAAACAGATGGGAAGTTCAGTGTGTCACCTTGAAAACACAGATCATCACAGCTCTGCTCCTGCTGTCCTTGAGAGCTCCCCTAGTCACTCCAGCGTCATGTCCAGAAATCTCTCCGGGGTCTGATTCGGAGGGAGGAGGACCTTGGAAATGGAATTAAACTTATATTCGCATTCTCTTGGTCTTTGTGTTGGAGAGACAGAACTTGCCCGGAGCAGGGACATGGAGGTGGCCACAAACGAGGTGTCCCACGCTAGGAATGGGAGAACTGGGAGAAGCCTGACGCTGCCCAGCCAGCCCCTGAGGCGGTCGGTGTCGGGCACAGCCCGCGCTGCTGGTACCTGTCCCCTCTGCTGGCTGCCCTTGGAGAGTGCTCGTGTCATGCTTAGAAGCACATTCCTGCCCGCCAGCTGCGGGGACAAGGAGGTGTGCATTCAGATGTCAAGATTATCCTCAAATACAGTTCTTTTATTTAGGTTATTTATTTGGTCTCGAGGGTATCTCCAGACTCTTCCCTGTTGTTGAGTGTGCTCCCTGGGACGTGGAGACAGATGCAGGGCGTAACCCAGGATTGGTCTGAGATGTTTGCAGGCTGGGAGGGTGAGTGGGGTGCCACAGAGAGGAAAATGCTCAACTGGGCAGGGCTGTGGGGGCGTGGACGTGCTGAGCACAGCTATCTGAAGTGGGGACCCTGTTTTGCAGTAGAGGGAGACTGGAGGAGAGGCTTCCTGGCTTGCCTTGACCTGTACACAGTGTCCTACCAGCCCTTGAGAGAAAAACACCCCGTTCCTGGGTCTCCTCCAAGAAAGAACTTCTGAGAATTTCCTGAACTGCAGCATCCCTAAGAGTTTGCCTGTGATGTTTGCTTTGCTTGGCTGCGTGATTGACAGCATGGACACACCACATTCACGTCAGACCACCCGAAATGCTGCCCCTGCTTCCCAGGAAAGCAGCCTGCTTTATTGGACTGCAGCGAGGGATTTGCTTGGAGGTGAAGAGGGGAGGGAGCTCTGTGAGTAAAGACAAATATCAGAACAATAAAAGCTAGAAAGTGACTGTCTAGGATATTAATCTCTCGGCCACACTGTTATTTAGGATTTTCACAGATTCACGGAGTATTCTGAGTTGGAAGAGGCTAAACTATCTCTCCAGCAGAGGAAAACTGAGCAAAGTGTTTCCAGGTCTCTGAGCCCTCTGTTCAGAGGTTTTCTTGTTGCTGTTGAATACAAGTGAAGTTGCAAAAACCACACTTCATTTTATCCTTCATTTTATCCTAATTTAGGAGGCTGTCTAAGACATGTTCCTCTCACGGCTTTGCTCCTCTCTTTGTCATTTGGCAGAAAGCTGAGCTCTTAACACGGAGAAAGAAGCTCACAGATGGGACAGAGGAACCACGGGGTCCCAGCCCCCTGGATCTCACTAATTGCACCCTTGAGAGGGGTCAGCTGGACCGAACGCACAAACTTGATTAAAGCCGTTTGAAAAGGATGTTTTGGCCGGGCCCAGCTGTGTTTATTTGGTATGCAAGGTAACCTGGAAACACACACTGGTAATTTCTAGGCTTGTCATGCAGACACTGTGAGTTTAAGCTGTTAGTCTGAAACCCAGTAGCCCTAACTCATATCTGCTGTGAACCCAGGCTGGAACTTGGTCCAGAGCAGAGTTCCTAGAGCCAAATCTGCCTGGAAATATGGGCTGATTCCCCATCTGTGAGGGCAGAGCAGCAGAGATAACCCAAGGAGCAGGCCTCGGGGTAGCACACAGGGCCAGCTCCCAGCTCTCCCGTGCTGGGGAGAGGCTGATTTCTGAACAAGTCTCTTTTCTTTTGGATTGAAAGTGTTTGGGGTTTTCTTAGAAATGACTTTTCATGCAGCAAACTCGTAGCTTTCGGAAAATGAAAGGGTTTGAGAGTGCAGTAAAATCTTTTTGTTGTTTTTTTCTTCCTGTGTGAAATACCCCTGTCAGCTCCCCATCCTTTTATTTCTCACAAATGTCCTTTCAGCGAGCACCACCCTTCCCATTAAATGTTTTCAGGTTGTGCCACCCCGTGTTTCCACCAGCATCTGTGCTGCCCACACGAGGAAAACCGGGGCTGATCAGGGATGTGCTGCAGTGCCAGGTGACCCAGGGCCAGCGGGGACGTGCTGAAAGGCTGGGTTGGACATGAGCACACTCAGCCAGCAGAGGCAACGCCGCAGGGCACCCCTTAGCATGGGATAAACTCACGTGACAGTATTTGGGGTAGGCAGCCCTCAGGGTTCGCCTTATGGGGAGTTTGATTTATTATTTTGTGACTGAAATTCGATGTCATATTGCACGCGTGCCAACATGTGTGTGCTACCCCACGTGTGATCCAAATGGTGTGGCCAAACTGTTAAAGCAATTCCTCCTTACTTCGTTAGCTCCTTCTGTTAAAAACACTAAAAATGCCTGTGCTTTCACAGAGAAGTTAACAACCTCCATGTGCTGCACAGCAGATGGTACAGTAATGGTGGAGGCGTATTTTACAATAACCCTTTTCCACATGGGGAAATCGAGGCACTGAGAAGTCTCTTTCTGATGGCTGAGAGCGAGTCAGGGGCAGAGAAAAACTACAGGGCTGCAGGAGATCAAGGAACAGTGCCCTGAGTTTTAGGGGCCGAGCTCATCCTGCCAAACTTCAGCCACTCAGCTCTGATCAGGGGACTCTTCCAAGGTCAGGAAGAGTAAGAGGTATTTCCAGAAGACAACCTGGACTGCTTCATATTGAGACCTCCCTCCAGAGGTCCCTACCCCTCTCTAAGGGCTGTAGGAAACCCATGGTCAAACACCTCCTGTTTTAACCACCTTGGCAGATGCCTCCAGCTAGGCGGGATCTCAGTAACGCCCAGGGAAGGGTCTGAGCTCTGTCCCAGCGCAGAACCCCAGCCATGCAAGGTTCCTCAGCATCAGAGTGGGGATTCCTGAGGGGGAACAGGTGCTGAAGTCTTCAGGAGCTGCTGTGGTTTGACCCCACTCAGCAGCTCAGCCACACACAGCTGCTCACTCACCCAGGAGGGTGGGGGAGGAAATCGGAAGGGTAAAAGTCCTCCCAAAGGCCAGAGCACTTTTGTATAAATCTTGCCTCGGGTAATTCTGAAAGAAAATACATTTGTAAATGCCAAAATTTCCCGACGGGCTCCCTACGGAGAGGCAAGGGAGCCAGCTCAGCTACTAAGGTCTGCCTCGTGAATAGCTGTGCTAATAATAGCCACTGAAATTAGATCAAACCACAGGACAGTGACAATAACAGCTCGGATTTTTCAGAAGAGCTGAATGACTCGTGCACCACACCTTTTGCACAGGCTGGCTGTGCATGGCACAAGGAGCTCTTTAACGCTGATCCCTCCTGAAAATCTGGACTTGACGACAAATGCTAAGCCCCTTGGATAGCTGACCCTCCACTCTTCCAAAGCGTTAGCATTGATTATCCCAGACTTGAGTGCTGAACTCTACAGCAGGACAGAACTGAGCAGCCAGCCCAGAAGTGAGATGCCACCACTGACTCCAGCTGGGAGTTGAACACTGATAGTGGCATCCAACATGAATTTATCACTGCATTTTTGGTTGCTTTCTCCTACACCAGAGATATTGCTTAGGAGGAGCTGCGTAAACCCACATGAACTCAAACGGGGTGTGCAGTGGTGGGGGAGAATATGTCAAATATTGTGCTATTTCGGCCCCAACGCTGTGCCAATGCTACTTTTATTTCACATTTTCACATGTCTCCGTCACGACATACCCTACATCCAAGCAGTACCCAGTGAGATCCAGAACATTCAGGTGCTGGGACGGGCCCTCCAAGCCCCCTGGGTTTGGGCAGTGGCCATGCCTGTGCACTGGGCTGTGAGGGCTGCTGCCGTCCTAGCTCCGTGTCTGTTTTGAACGCACTGCAGAGGCAAAGCCACCCCTTTGAACGCGCTGCACCTGTCCCCATCCTCCCCACTTAGAGATCCATCAGGACCCTGTCCCCGTCACCTTTGCTCATCCCCGTGTCTAACCAGGGTGAAGCATCAGCCCGGAGAGTGACTCGGCCGCCCGATGGCAAAGGCTCTTCCCTCAGGATCTCATTCCTATGCAAGGGACGTGTTCGGGACCCATCACTCCCGGCCGCGGGCTGCCAGGGGAGCGAGGGCGAGGAAGGTGAAGCGGGGCCCGTGCTCTGCCCTGCCCTGCCCTGCCCGCCCCAGGCAGGACGCGCTGTCCGAGGGAGGGCACCGGGAGCTGCAGCTATTTTAGCAGCGCGGCTGGAGGAGCCGGCTCTGAACCAGCAGCGAGGGCAGCGCGGGGAGGATGTGCTGCAGTCATAAAAATTCCACCGAGATAAATCGATAGAGGGAGGAGGAGAGTGAGAGGGAGGGATGGCAAAGTCAGACTTTCTTCATCTCTGCACACAAAAGAGAGGGAGACGGTGGGGGTCGTGCAGGTTCAACAGGAGTGAAAGGGACCCAAGGTCACGTCGGGAGCTATCGGGAGCAGGTGGTGTGGACTGCAGTACGGACTGGTGGAACTGGGTTTGGGGTCTGGTTCAGACAGCTGCTGAGTGCCAGACTTGTTCCTGCATGGCATTAATTAGCACCTTCGCAAGCAGGCTGAAAAAGAGTTTAAGGAGCAAATTGACTTGCAGCAGTGAGCAGCAGAGTGGTGGGCTAATGGCGTGGGCTACTGCCAGTCCAATCCAGGCAGGAGCTGCCTCCCAGAGCTGCCAGTTATCCATGAGCTAGGACACACTCTCTCACCAAAACTGAAGGTCCTTATTACAGTGGAAAATCTCTTTTCTGTTGGCACAAGGCTCAGCATTTTTAACTGGTTGCACCCAGAGATGGAACCATGCAGCCCCAGCTTTCTCCTCTCATCTCCAGCAAGGGGTGTCTGCCCAAGGACCCAGAGTGCTCTTGGTTTTCATATGAACCATTTTCAGTGTAAGTCCTGCAGCACGGGATGGCTTCTCACTAGATTTATGCACAGCGCTATTATTGCTCTAGGTACAAATTAGGTGTGTGGAAACAGGGCTGGGCTGTATCCCGATAAATAACAGAGCTGTCTGCCTGCCTTCTCTGCTGAGCTGGTGAGCAGCTTTCCCTGCCTGTAGCTGAAAGGTGTAGCTGAACTTAGGGCTGGATTCAGCCAACATCCACACTGCCCCTTCATGCCTGTGCTTCAAAGGAGTATTGAGTTGTCCGCCAAGAGGAAGCCCAAGGTCTTGTTCGTACGGTCCTGGTTTTCCAGGCTCAGCCCACCAGTGAACACAGAGTCTTTGGCTCTTTCTAAGTGTGCCAGGGATGTCCTGGCTGTGAGCTAATTGTGAGCCTGGAAAGGCGTCAGTGGTCGCCAACACCCGCTCTCAGACTGAGAAAATAAATGTTCTGGCTCTGACTGCCTGCAGACCAGAGGAGCAGGCTCTGCTTGGCCTGAGTCCCTCTCAGGATGTCCCATTGTTCCTTGTCTTTCCCAGGAATACACCATTGACATCTTCTTTGCTCAGACGTGGTACGACCGGCGCCTGCGGTTCAACAGCACCTTGAAGGCGCTCACGCTGAACACCAACATGGTGAGCCGCATCTGGATCCCTGACACCTTCTTTAGGAACTCCAAGCGGGCCGACTCCCACTGGATAACCACTCCCAATCAGCTCCTCCGCATCTGGAACGACGGAAAAGTGCTCTACACCCTCAGGTACGTCCAGCAGGCTCTTAGGGAGGGAGCAAGGAGATGGCCAAGTGGTCTCCTAAACTAAAATCCTTTAGAATGTCGTCTTGGTCAGTCCGGCTGTTTTATTCGGTCAATAAACACTTGGCTTTTTGTTCCCACAACTTGCCACTTCCATAAATGAATCTGAAAAGTTGACTAAACAGAAGGGCTTTTTTGAAGGTGAAGCTTAGATGTTTTTCCTCACCTTGAAAAATATCCAAACGTATATTTTTGGTTTGGAATGTTCCTGCAAACAGACTGATCTTCAGCAAATTAGTTCTCAAGGAAGTGAGAATGCCTCTGTCACATTTAGGTGTTGGAATCAAACCATCTTCACCAGCTCAAAATCTCTTTCTCTCTCTTCCTGTCTCAGGCTGACAATCGAGGCTGAATGTCTGCTCCAGCTGCAGAATTTTCCAATGGACACTCACTCCTGCCCTTTGGTTTTTTCCAGTTGTGAGTATACATATTTTTAAAATAGCTTTAGAAGGCAAGCAGAGAAACCTCAGTGGAGTAATACTTTTCTGGGGAAACCGTGCTCCCTTTTAGCTACATTTTTTTCACCTAATTTCCGTGGCACCCTTCCTGAGCCATTACCCTTCATGGCCTGAAGCATCCTCCCACTCCTGGGCTAGCAGAGGTCATCAGGGACAGATTCACAGCATCTCTGAGTTTCTCCTTAATTTGGGTGGATGGTTGGAGGAGATTATTTCACTGACCTTCTGGTCACTGCAGACAGAACATGGATATATTCTGGCGGACAAATGGCACCTGTCCTGCCTTGAATCTTCCCCCTTCTCCCACTCTCTGAGCGAGGTCTGGAAACTTTCTGCTCCAAAGGAGGGTTACTCAGACCTCCTCTCTCAGACTCTTCAGCAGAGAGGGGTGCTGATGTTATCACATGTCCTCTGGTAATTTTGCAGGGAGCCTTTCTGCACCAAGAGATCCCTGTCCTCGTGTGTGGGTGGGAAATCTGCTTTAATCATCTGAGCTCGGGTTCTCCTGCCTCCCCTGCCACTGAAGAGCTGCAGCTCAGAGCTCTGAGGTGCTTCAGAGGGAGGCAGCATGCTGAGGAGATCTCATCCCTTCATCTCCCACCACCCCTCATTCTTTGCTAATTAACGGTGCATGCCATACACGCTTGATCATTAGAAACACACTGTTAGTTTGCTGCCAAGCTCTTACTCCATCCTCCTCTGAGAGACTTTCTCCCAGGGTCCCTGCTTCACAGCAGGCTTGTTTCTTAGCCAAGGAAGCCAGAGGCAGGAGAAGCCGTGCTGCAGCCTGCAGGGCCAGGTTTTCTTCTCCATGGAGGGTGCGCCCCTTCTTTTCCATGGTTCAGCTCCCAGGGCAGGAGGTACAGGGAGCACACAGAGCAGCCAGAACCATGCTGGCAGCTTTGTATTCCCGGTGTACTCATGCCCGGGATGGCACTCATGAGGTGCCAGCTGCCCCAGGGAGCTAAAACCCTTAAAGATTTCAGGCTGGTGGAGTCACAGAATCGCAGGACAGTCCGGGTTGGAAGGGGCCTTTGGAGATCATCTAGAACAGCCCCACTGACAAGGAAGAGCCACCTAGAGCAGGTTGCACAGGAATGCAGCCAGGGGGGGTTTGGAATCCAGAGTGCTGGCTCCAGAATCGTGGGAGGGAGACTCCACAACCTCCCTGGGCAGACTGTTCCGCTGCTCTGCCACCCTCAAAGAAGTTCTCCCTCAAACCAGCAGAGTCCTCTTGGACCAAGCCATGTCTCATTCCCAGCAGTGCAGTCCTTAGAAAGGCTCTGTTTCTGGCAGTGCTTTGCTTGTGGCAGTGCTTTCCCCGTCCCCAGGATCTGAAACAGCTCACGAGGGGTGATGCAGTCCCTACTCCCATTCCGTGCGGGAATGCCTCAGGGAATCTAAACAAAAGGCACCAGAAACCCCTGCCTGAAGGGTTCCTGTTTACAGAACAGCTCTGCTGAGGTGCCAGTGCTTTTGCAGTCAGGTGGGTGGTGGCCGAGGTGGGGGTACACGGCACGCTCTTCCGCTGATGTCCGTGCCCCTTTCCCAGATGGATACCCTCGGGAGGAGATCGTCTATCGCTGGAGACGCTACTCCATCGAGGTCTCTGACCAGCGCACCTGGAGGCTCTACCAGTTCGACTTCACGGGGCTGAGGAACACCTCGGAAGTGCTCAGGACTGGGGCAGGTGAGGCAAAGGGAGGCAGCCCACAGGAGCAGCACTGTGCTGGAGACCTGGGGGGAGGCAAAGGAGTCGTCAGACCGCTCCCCAGGGGTGGGGAAGGAAGGTCACAACAGCACAGTCAGAGAAAGCTAAGAATGAAGGGATGGACCTTGGCTAGAGGGAGCAGAAACGATGGAGAGGAAGGGCAAGGGGAAGACAAAGCAGGGAGAGGCCAGAACCACTGACATCTCTGAACTGTGGGGTGGCAGTGATGGGAATGAAAATATCCCTGACTGAAGGGTCGGGAGGGAGAGGAGAGGGAGCTTAGATCCACCCTTGCTGCAGTGTGTGCACGCTGTGTGATCTCTGGGTGATGCTTATGACTGGAACGGGGGTGGAGAAATCAGAACTTGCAGGTCTCGGTCTTTCCTTCCGTAAACTCATGTCAGGCTGATGAACCCCTGAACTGTGCTGTAAGAGACAGGGACAAGGCTGCATGTGTGAAGAAACCGAGCAATGGAAGCTCCTCAGCTCCTCCTCCTCCTCATAATAGCTCACATCCCCTTTCCTTCCCACAGACAACTGAGGAAAGCTTCTGGATTCCTGAAGGTGGGGTGAGGTCATGCTTTTAAGCCCTCTGAAACAGCAAGGAGCAGCGCTTCTCCCACTCTGCAGGAAGCTGCTGCTCTCAAGAGTGGCAGCCAGGGTAGAAAGGCAGCACAAACTGGGACAAGAAGTGAAAGTGTCCTGAATGCACCAGTGGCCCTCTGATGTTTGTAATTCTCTTTTTTTGGTAATTGCTTGCAAGCTCCGTCTTAACCCCAGAGCTGTCAGGTGGCTTTCTTCCAATACTCACTGTGAGCCTCTGGGAAAAAAAGAAAGAACCTCCACTGCAAGTTGCCAAATGAGCAATTAGGATATGCAGCGCCACATGCCTTTTCCAGGGGCAGATCCAGACTCGGTGGAAGCGACTGAAGGACACCTCCTTTGTCACAGCTCAGGTAGTTCGTTAGCAAGCCGGGCCACGCAGCCTGTCACAGCCACAGAGATCCTATAGAAAAGAGACCCTTGCAGCAATCAGCTGAAGATAAATGCTCTCTGCGGTTTCTTCCCTGAAACTCTTCCAAACCGTGAGCTTTTCAGTGTCCTCAGCCAGGCCGGTACAAATGCAGCCTGCTGGCCATATGGGCAGCCAGGCGAGCAGCCAGTTGGGCAACCACAAAGTCAGCTCTTCAATTAGTCACAAAGACATCCAGCAGGACAGCTACAGAGCCAGCCAGGTAGCCACAGGGTCCACTAGCCACAAAACCAGCAAACCACCAAGCCTACTCAGCCAGCCACGTGAAGTTAACAATCTGGGCAGCTACAAAACCAGATGGACAGGCACTTAAAACAATGAGAAAACCTCATCAGAAGCTCCAAGTTCTGAAACTTTGCTGATTTTTCTGCTTTAAGAAGCCCTATGCTATGATTCCAATGTCTCTGTTGCTCTTTCCTAGGGGAGTACATGGTGATGACAGTCTCTTTTGACCTAAGCAGACGTATGGGTTACTTTGCCATTCAGACCTACATTCCCTGCATCCTGACTGTTGTTCTTTCCTGGGTTTCCTTCTGGATCAAGAGAGACTCTACGCCAGCCAGGACATCTCTGGGTAAGAGACAGGATGATGCATGTCTGATGCTTGTCAAACTCTGCCAGGCAAGCAGGCTGGCAGTGTTGGAGTACAAAATCTCCCAAAGTACTTTGCCATTTTCTGGCATTTTTGAGCTTACCAGAGAATATTCCACTCCTTCAGCTTCCTGTGTGTAACACTCCACAGCTCAACCAACCCTCCAGCTGTGCTGGCTTGGGCTGCTGGATTATCTCAGGAGAGCATCTTGTTCTCATGTCTTGATCTGAAACCCAAGCACAGCCTTTTCCAAGCTGATAATGGGGTATTCCCATGCACCAAAAGGGAGAGGGAGAGGCTGAGCTGTGGCATTGCAGTGCTGCCCAAAGGGCTCCCGTCACATCCACGTTTTCCACGTTTCCTCGTGACTTTTCAAGGGCTCTGTGTAGGGCCGGTGACAGGAAGGTTGTAGCATTAATGGGCGAAGTTGCTTGGCTGCATCCACGGAGCCCCAGGCTCTGGCAGGAGCTGGAAGCCCTGTAGGAACAACCTTTTCCTGTTGGTCACCCCGCAGGACCCAGAGAGTGGCAACAGCTCTGCCTATTGTTCAGATTTTCTCAGCAAACTGCAGTGGCTCCTTGAGGCAGGAGAAAAGCTTCTGTTGATTGAATGCTGCTCTGATAGGTGCCGGGGAGATCTCTGAGAGTCTTTAACACGCTTTGGCTGTACCTGCATTTTGCAGCAAGCTGTGATTCCCAGCGCTGTCCTTCCCATCAGCCCCGCTGACTTTGCCTTTGATTGGAGGTAGCGTTCCCAGCCCTGCCTGCAGGTCTCTGTGGGGACGGAGAGGAGGGCCCATCAGCTATTTAGAGCCCATCCATGATGGCCATGTCTCCCCACCTCCCAGTCAAAATGAATTTGTTTGGTGCTCGTGGAGAGAGGAGGAGGAGGAAGGTGTCATTTCCAATGAAGGTGAGGGTGTGCCATCGTCTGTGGCTGGTAAAGGAATGAACAGCGAGAGGAAAATGTTGTGCGCAGCTCTAGTGACTGTCTCAAAAAACAAAGGCAAGTTCCCCCAGGAGAGGGGCCCCTCTCTCTGGGAAGTGACCTCAGCACATGAAGAATAATGTATTCTCTCCACAGCCCCCCTGTTGTACCTAATAGAAATGATCCCCAGCACATTTCGGGCCTGCCAGCCCACATTAGGGAGATGCAAACTGGACCAGCTCCACTGGCAGTTCAGAAATATGGGAAGTCACATCACATCTGCTAATGCAAGTACAGCAGGAAAACATGGAAATATTCTGCCATGCTCACCCCCAGAGCCTCTAGGGTGACCCCAGGAAGGGGTGGCAGGTGGATTTAGATGGCTGCTAGAGAAGGAGAAACAGGTGGACTTCCTGCTTCTTCCCCACATCCTAAAAATCAGTGGATGAGATCATGATACCAACTCCTGCAGCTGATCCTTTGTTAGCTCCTGACACTTCATCTCTGGAAGCAGAAACATGAGCATTGCTGCTTCTGCAAAAACAATTCCAAGCCCCACTCAAGTCAAAAGAAATTCCTTGTCACCTCCCACGCACTTGCCCTCTGCATCAAGGGATGGATAGATTGTGAAGAGCTGTCTCTGAAGAATAGCCAAGAGCAGATTGAAAATTTATGGGTAGGAATCAGACCCAGGAAATAAAGGGAACCTTGAGCTTGGTGTCTACAACAGAGAAGCCTGTTGGCCAGGGAGCAAAGCAGCACTGGCAGATCTTTCAGGACGTTTTCCAAAGAGCACAAGGGCTCTCAGTTCCCAGGTGTAAGAAATGAGGAAAGGAAGGCAAGAGACCAGCATGGATGAGTCAAGAGCTTCTGGTCAGACTAAAGGGCGAGAAGGAAATGCACAGGCAGTGGAAGCAGGGACAGGTATCCCGGGAGGAGCATAGGGACACTGCCCAGTTGTGTAGGGATGGGGTTAGGGATGCATGGATACTAACGGGGGCTTCCCCAGGTTTGTCAGCCAGGCAGAGAAGGCCAAAGAAAGTTGAATACAACTGGAAAACTGGTAAAAATGGATGAGAAGGAGGCTGAGGTACTTTTTTGCCTCAGTTGTCACTGGCAGCCTCTCCCCCCACATTCCACAGTGGATGCATTGNCAGTGGAAGCAGGGACAGGTATCCCGGGAGGAGCATAGGGACACTGCCCAGTTGTGTAGGGATGGGGTTAGGGATGCATGGATACTAACGGGGGCTTCCCCAGGTTTGTCAGCCAGGCAGAGAAGGCCAAAGAAAGTTGAATACAACTGGAAAACTGGTAAAAATGGATGAGAAGGAGGCTGAGGTACTTTTTTGCCTCAGTTGTCACTGGCAGCCTCTCCCCCCACATTCCACAGTGGATGCATTGCAAGACAGGGACTGGGGCAGCAAAGTCCCTCTCACTGCAAGAGAAAATCAGGTTTGAGACCACCTGAAGAACCTGAACCTCCCTAAGTCTATGGGACCTGACAAGATGCATCCCAGAGCACGGCTGATGTGGTTTCCAAGCCACTGTCCGTGATACTTGAGAAGTCATGGTAGTGACCAGAAAAGGGGAAGTATTGCACCCATTTTTTCAAAGGGTAGAAAGGAGGACCCCCCCAAGAACTACAGACCTGTCAGCCTCCCCTCTGTGCCTGGGAGGATCATGGAACAGATCCTTCCAGAAGCTGTGCTGAGGCACGAGGAGGACAGGAGGTGATTGAACACAGCCAGCACGTCTGCACCAAGGGCAAGCCCTGCCTGGCCAACCCAGCCTCACATAGAGTCTGAGTTTCCTGCTCCTTTACCAGTCCACATTGTGTGATACCCGAGTTTTGAACATCCCTCTTTTCCACACAGCATTGCCAGAGGGTTCCTCAAGACCAGAGTCTGGCTGAGCAGAGCAAAAATGGGACCAGACAGCCAGAGTAGAGGGAAAATGGGGGTGTTTTGAGGGGTGGATGCGTGTAGAAAAGAGAAGTGCTCCTTGCCAGTCCTCAAGCCAGCTGTTTTCTCTCTTAGGTATCACGACTGTGCTCACCATGACCACCCTGAGCACCATCTCCCGCAAGCACCTCCCCCGTGTCTCCTACATCACAGCCATGGACCTCTTCGTCTCTGTGTGCTTCATCTTCGTCTTCGCCGCTCTCATGGAGTACGCCACGCTCAACTACCTGGTGGGAAACAAGAAACCACTGGAGCACAGCCACAGGAAAGCCAGGCTGGTAGGTCAGAGGGGCCAGCAGAGGTGGATGCTGTTACAACCCCAAGCTGTCTAAAAATATCCTTCCTGAGCCTGCACTGGAAACTGCTGATGTGGTTTAGACCCATACTGTGTTCATCCAGTCCTCAGACCACTCTGTGTGCTGGGTCTGAGAGGTGAGACACAACCAGAAAAAGCAGCCGAGGCTCCCTGAAAACAAGGAAGCCCCTGTCAGAGCCAGGCACCCTGTGCTCTCCTCAGAACTGCTGGAGAGCTTATCAGAACAGTTTAGAATGACTCACATGACTGAACGTAAATGCCACTTTAAGACACCTGTATCAGTTTGGTCTCTGGATTACAGAGATATCTTGGTTCACAGAGATGCAAAAACCTACTTTCTTTTGTGGTCTTCCACCAGAAGACCTCCTGAGTGTGGGGGTAGTGAACCCAGGGTAGTCATCATTCTCTTCATCCTCATCCTCATCCTCATCCTCATCCTCATCCTCATCCTCATCCTCATCCTCATCCTCATCCTCATCCTCTATCATGAGATCTGCCCAAGCTCATGGCAGGTACTTCTGACACGTGAACTGAAAGAGGCTTCTGAACTGGGACAGAACTGAAACAGAAAAAGACATATCTCTTCTGGGCCAGGCTCATTTCCCAGCACATCCCCTATACCCCTCATATCCTCCCGCCCTCCTATCCCAGGGTGGACAGAGCTCTCCCGTGAGGCTCATGATGGGCCAAGAGGAGCCACACACAGCCTTTCCCCAGCTTTCCTCCAGGAACTGGCAGCAGCCAGCAGGCACATCTGGGCTGCGTGCTGTGTCTTCAGAGACAGCTGAGCTCAGGGGAATGAGGGAAGAGGCTAGAACAGATCGAACAGGTCGTGTTTCTCGCTGACTCTTATTGGCACAGATGGGGGATCAGAGCAATCAGACTTTTGCTGAGTAGGGCTGTGCCCTGGGGTGCCAGGAAGGACGCTCGCAGCCATGCGGGGAGCTGCCAGTTCCCCCAGCACGCAAAGGCGGTGATTCACAGCCAGGTGCAGAGACTGGGGATGATCAGTCATCCCTCTCCATCGAACTGCACCCATGATGATCCGATCTGTTGCCAGCTGGGTGGGGGCTGGTGTCTGGAACGTGCTTTGTTGCCTTTTCCTCCCCTTTAACCTGCCCACCTCTCCCCCTCCCAGCCACCTGCCGGCGCACAGGTGATGCCAACCTTCACCACCATCAACATCAACCACATCATGCACTGGCCCCCAGAGATCGAGGAGGACGAGGACGATGACCCCGGCTCCCCGTGCCTGGAGGGAAAGGAGTGCGAGAGGTTCTTTTGCTGCATCGAGGACTGTCAGACGGGGATGTGGCGGGAGGGGAGGGTCCGCATCCACATATCCCGCCTGGACTCCTACTCCCGCGTCTTCTTCCCCACCGCCTTCCTGCTCTTCAACATCGTCTACTGGATTGCCTATCTCTATCTCTAGCCCTTCTTTGTCCTCAGCTGGAACGGACTGGACACCAGCGAGAGGGGCTTCTCGAGGAGCATAGAGAACAGCGTCTCTTCTGTTGTAGTCAGCTGTCAGTCTGAACAACCCAGCCTGGTGATTCCCTCTTCCTGCTCTCTCATCTCTTCTGAGAAGAACCAAACAGCTTTTTTTTAGCCTTCTAACATATCTTTTTAGAGAATCTACCCTTCCCCAGACAACCCTCTCTCCAACACCACCAGCATTGTACTCCTTGTAAGATTACCCAAAAACATCCTATCGCCATCTCAAGCATTAGGGATTTTGTCAAAAACCTTAATGCATTTCGTTTTTGCATCCAATCCCACTCCGACATTTCAAGCGAAGTGATGGCAAATGGAATCTTCTGCACAGTTATTAAGACTGCAAAGGAAATAAAATACATCTTACGACTTCTGCACCGCTTCCACCAGAACAGACTTTGTGGGGTGCTAGAAGCTCGGAAAGGTCGGAAGGAAACAGTGTGGAAGAGGACAGCAGTGCAGCTTTCCCACAGCAGCCGGGCTTGGCTGAAACGTTCCAGGCCTGCCCAGACATCTGATGGTGGCACCGACGAGGATGGAGCTGCTGCAAGCCTCCCCCAGCTCCCCGCAGAGTCTCTGTGAAGCATTCCTCACGGATCACTCCAGGACACCCACCCACTGAGGCGCTGCTGATTCCCATCAGATGGTGGTGAAAAGCACTTCGCAAGCTGGAAGGGCCCACCTGCCTTGCCGGAGCAGGCTCTCCAGGGCCCACGGTGACATTTCTGCTGTGTCACCGGGACTCGGAGCAGGCTCTGCAGTTGGGCACAGCCGAAAGAGGGAGGAAGCCCTTGTGAGAAAGGCCAGAAGAAGCCTCCTGAGCCCGCTGTGAGGTACTTTTCTTTGGCCTGTCTCACATGGGCTGCGGGTCACAGAGTCACTGTCCCACGCAGTGACGCTCCTCGAAGCCCTCAGATCTGTGCTGGGTGGTGGGTGCCGACCCGAGCAGCGGGTGTAGGAAAGGGAACACGTGGCTACCGGCACGTTCCCGCCGCTCAGATGTGTTCCCCTCCTTTATTTCTTTCATAATGGCATAGAACAGGAGTTGTCCCTCTCGCTGGACGACCCCTCCCAGTCGCCATCAGTACTCGGCCTGTCTCCTCACCAAATCAGGAAATGGAGTGAGTTGTCCTTGACGGGTTCTCAAGAAGGACAAACGCAGCGAGGTGGTTCCATCTTAAAGGCACAGAGAAATGCGCTAACACAGTTTCGGCTGGGGAGAAAAACTGCGTAATAGAGAGGAGGAAACTCAGGCCCAAGGTCCATAATGTGTCAGCTGGCTGCCTCCCCATTTACACCCACCGCTGATGAGGCCCACGGCATGATTGTGAAAAGCAGCGGGCCATTAATAGTTACTCGCTGTGTAAATTAGAAACAAACAAAAAAAAAAAGATCTTTTTTTTTTTTAAAACAGCATGTTTTAGAAAAAAATAGAACTTAAAAGGCTTGTCAGGAGAAGAAAGCTGGCATGGCTGCAGAGGAAAAGTTAGGAAAGGCTTGCTCACAGGACAGCTAACAGGGGCAGGAGGTTTTACATATTCTTGGAGAGCAATTTGAACTGGTTTAAAGACGGATTTTGATGCTGTTAAATCTGATCTGAATAATGAAGTGTCATGTTTAATTCATTCACAAATACAGCCTTACCTGGGTTCCAGATGAACAGCTAGAGCATCTTATTAAGGATACAATAGTACAACACTCAGCTAAGTATAACCTAATGGGGTCAGACCAGCAGAGCTCTGAAAGGGGAAATTGTGCCTGTCTAACCTGTTACAGTTCTTCTTTTAAAATACCAAGAGATAAAGGTTACTCAGAAGCATAATTTGCTTAGCTACTCCGACAGCTTTTGAAAGGGTGGAAAGAAATTGTGGCGGGCGGTTCTAACTGAGGAAATTGATTTAGCAAAAGAATTATTAAGGAGGTTCTAATTAGAGGAAATTAACTGGGGGGGGGGAAGAATTGTTAAGGAGGCTCTAATTAGAGGAAATTAATGTTTTAGAGAGAAAGACACAGAGAGGGAGAAGTCTAAGAAAAGAATCAAAACAACTTGCAGACAAGGGAAGCTGCTGGGTGACAGTGCCGACTCCCAGCCAAGCTGGTTGATGTTCTGCTCCCGGTAGCAAAGCGCTATTAGATGTAGCAACAGAAAAACCTCCTATGACTCAGCCCTGCACCGACAGGGAGCTGGATTAAACAGGGTCCTGTGATCTCTGTGGGGAGCCAAAAGGAAAGAGCATCCTAGATTAAATCTGGCTCACACGACAGACTCTGAGTGAAGCACGTCCTCGCGTTTGGGAAGGCAGCTGTCGGGGGGTGTGTGGGAGGGGACGCCCCGGTGGCAAACCAGGGCCTGTGCCAAATATCTCCTCAACAGGATGGTGGCTTGAGAGGTGTGCAGGCACTTGGAGGCTGCACTGAGCACAGGGAGCAAAATGTGGAAGGGGAGCAGCTGAGAAAGGGAGGGTGGAAGGGAAAATTGAGCAGCCCTGTGCAAAGGAGCCCCGACAGCTGCAATTTGCTGGAGCTTCGAAGCTCTTGGTGAACACATATGATTATCATGGGCACTGGAGAACAGCCTTCAGCCCTGAGAGCAGAAACTTGTTGAAATGAGACCCTTTACAAAATCAGCCAGGAGAGAAATGGGGTGTACAAAAACCTAAGAGGATGACAGGGACTCGGACAAAGTAGACTCGAAAGATTATAAGATTTCACCAAAAAAAGATAAAGCCAACACACACCCAGGTAATTTAACCAATGATGGAGGATTTGACAGAGGAAAATAGTCTAGCGTGGGCTGGAACACAAGGAAGCTGATTACTAAGGCTGGGGAAGGCGGAGGGAGGGGGCTTTTTGGCTTAGGGAAATCTGTGCCCATCATCCATAGCACAATAAATAAAGGCATGCACAAATTCAATCATGCTTTTAAGTTTCTATAGTATCTCAAAAAAAAAAAAACCCCCCAAAAAAAAACCACCACCAAAACTGAAAGCTAAGAAAAGCCAAAAAAGAAAAATCTGCCATTCTTTTGGAATTACTTTGCAAGGCTCCAGTTTCCTTATAAAAAGGTTTTCCAGGAGGGAACCCAGGGCACAGAGAAATCCAGCAGCCGTGAGTTGCCCTGCTCAGTGTGGCCCTGGGAGTCGAGCCCCCTCTAGGGCTGTGCCCTCCTAGGCTGGCATTAGACACAGACCAAAACTGTGGGGCTGAGCTGTGCTGCTCTGGGCAGGCAGGACAGAGGCACCGGGGCTGCTGCAAGGCACTTGGGGTGCTTCAAACACCTGGATGTGCTGCCTCCTCCTCTCGTGAGGGTTTCAGCCTTCTCCCCCTCCCAGGAATTTGGTGGAGGAGCTTCATCCTGTCAGCATCACCAGGGCACTGGGCTTCCTTCACCTCCTGCCGCCCCTTTCCAGGGACCAGCAAGTCACACTCCCACTCCTGCACATCCCTTTGTCATGGCGAAGACAAACACGTCCGAGGCCAGCAGGAGGAGGGCAGTGACCTGTCCATCTGTGCTGGGCGCTGGTGAGGCCACACCTCAGCTCCCGAGGTCAGTTTTGGAACAGAGCTGGGGAAGGGTCTGGAGCACAAGGCTGATGAGGAGAAGCTGAGGGAGCTGGGGGGGCTCAGCCTGGAGAAAAGGAGGCTCAGGGGAGACCTTACCACTCTCTACAACTGCCTGAGAGGAGGACGTGGTGAGGGGTGGGTCAGTCTCTTCTCCCGGATAACAAGTAACAGGACAAGAGAAAACATGCTCAAGTTGTGCCAGGGCAGGTTTAGGTTGGATGTTGGGGAAAATTTCTTCACTGGAAGGGTGGTCAGGCTGTGGAACAGGCTGCCCAGGGAAGTGGGGGAGTCACCATCCCTGGAGGTGTTTAAAAGGCGTGGAGATGCAGCACTTGGGGAGATGGCTTAGTGGAGTGCTTGGCAGTGTTGGATTTACATTTTGACTCAATGATCATAAAAGGTCTTTTCCAACCTAAATGATTCTCTGATTCTATCACTCTGCTATCCTAGTATCTAACGATGGGGACTGGAAATTATGATCTCAGCGTTTATGTCTTATGGCCTTTGTTTGGAATGTAAAAGGAAATCAGGAAAAAGGTTGATTTTTCATTTCTCTGCCTCCAATTCCTGTTCTTCCCCTCCAAATTATGCCGCATAAGGAACCATTTTTAGCCTGTGTGCTCTTCGGGGCAGGGACTCTGTTACTGTGTGTTTGTACAGGGACTGGCACTCCGGGGCTTGGTCCTGAACTGAGATTTCTGGATGCTACTTATTATACATAATAAACAACATTATACACTGCCCATCTTCACCACTGTCTGTCTACACCTTGTAAGCGGGGTAAAAACTGTCCCCTGCCCCCCTCCTGATGGGGTTTACTGGAGCTGGTAAATTTATTTATTTCCCCAGAGAAAACCATCTTGTTGGAAAGAAGGGGAAAATGTCGCTCTGATATTTTCGATGGGTGGTGGATACTTTGGGGTTTGTTGTTTTCCTTTAGGAAAGGCAGAAGTTGCTTCAAATCAGCGCTGCTCAGAAGCAGTCTCGGCCGTTTAAAGTCCCTATTTGTACTGCAAGAGAAGCCCTTTCTTGTTCCCCTCAGTCTGGTGCCATTGTAAATAAAATAACTGATGTCTCCCCAAGTGTTTTGGGGTGCAGGGGGTTTGGCAGTAATATTTGGTGGACTTTATTTCAGCCTTTCTGTTCCCTTTCTAAACCCCCACTCATGCTGGTGGTTTTTGGAGGGATCACAACCCAAAGGACAACCCCAGCTCTGGAGAAGGCACCTCCACCTCTCCCTGGCACACCGTGTATCCCTCCAAGATTTAACAGTTCCCAAAATGTTAAAAACATGAGGTCATGAAGAGGAAGCGAGGGGGGAGAAGAGAAAGTTATATTAAGTCGTTACTTTTTATATTCCTAATACACATCCATTACAATTTGTCTTCCTCTTAATGCCTCAGATTTGTAGGCTTGGGGAAGATTGAATTTAAGGAGAATGAGAGCGGCCAAAAAATGTTTCAAGCTGTGTGCCCNCTCGCCTCGTGGAGAGATGGCTCCATCACCCAACAGCACCACACAACCTCTGGCAGCCCAGGAGGGGCAGGAGGCACCTGCTGTGAAGGGCTGGGGTAGAACAAGGCTTGGCTCCCAGTGTTCCCACCAGACTGGGTGAGGAAACCCAGGTACACAGGGGAAACGCCCTACTGCCTGCAGACCTTCAGTTTAAAAAAGGGAAAAAAAAAAAAATTGATTTCTTCTTTTTTTTTTAAATTTTTTTAAAGGATTGCGCATGAAAAAATTGACTCGGTTTTCTGTCGGAAGGACTCTCAGGTCTTTTGGGTCGTTTTTTTTTTGTTGTTGCTGATGCTTGACGCAATTTTTCCCCTCTCTACTTGTTTTTCCCCCCCTTCCACCCACATCTTCCCAAAAAAAGTAAATAGTAGAGTCTGGGCCCTATCTGTCCCAGCCAAACTTGTGGCACCACCTGAGCCTCTGTGACGGTAAAGAACAATGCAGGACGGGGGAGAGCTGGGAAGCCTCGGTAGCTGCTCTGAGCAGGTCGGCATAGCAACATCTCCAGGGAGAGCGCTCCATGGGGTAATTTCCATTCGCTTTAAAGCCCACTTGGGCTGCTGGAGTGGTATGAAAGGGACTCAGAAAGGCTGCTAATTAGGATTAGCATAGCAGCTCCAGGAACATCAAGCCACAGCGCTCTGAGCTGAGCCATTTACCTGAGAGAAGGCTCTTGACTGCCTCCTGAACGAGGCACAGGACGCCACGGGTCAAGGCAGACAGCTCCGAAATCGGAGCCATCCGTGAGGGCAGGGTCCTACCCTGGCTGCTGGATGGCACTGCAGCCCCTCTCCTGTGCTCACACCGCCCTTTGCTGGGCTCAGGAGGCGTAGACCCATCTTAATCAACACAAGTTGCGTGGTGTGAAACCCATGGGGCATGTGCTGGGTGCCCCTGGGTGAGGTTTTGGGTGCCCTGATGGGGCTACCTAAAAACAGAGGCTAGACAAAATTAAGAGAACAAAAGCGGGTGTATTTATTGAAGGGCCTTCAGGTACACTTTGGGCAGTCAAAACCCCAGGGGTTACACCCAGAATGGACACCTGGGTCACGGGTTTTCATGCTTTTGTAAGTTTGGTCCATTTGCATATCGGGGTTAATTCTCCAGTTCACAGCTTCAGCTAATGAAGTCATTTACCCCAAGTTTGCTCCCCCCGAACTCACTGCTGTTCACATTTCCTGGGGCCTGAGACAGGAAGGTGTCCCGAGAGGAATTGTTTTGGCTGACCAAAATGGGAGAACAGCAGCTAACAGGCTATGTGGAGTTTAGAATTACACACTAAAGAATTGCAGGCTATGAAAAACATAAAAGCCAAGATCCTAAGGCATCACCGTGAATGTCTGAAGAGCCCCAAGAGAAAGCAGCCACCGTGGACAGGAGGGGGAAGCCATGGGTGTCACCACGCTCCTTCAAGGCCAGGCATGGGCTCCTTGGAGAAACGAGGCAGGGACATTTTCACAGCTGCTGGGACATGACTTTTATTCGGCTGCCATAAGGTTCCTGCCTTCCATCAGCCGGCTCCGTGAAAGGCCCGAGGAAGGTGATAAGTCTGTGAAAATGAAACCCATCTTTGCAGCAGCCTTTATCACACACACGGGCAAAACCAGGCTGCAGGGGAAGGCTGAGTCATTGCCAGGCTGCCATTGGGCTGATTTGCATCTCTCGAGTGTTGCTGACCCTGACAAACCTCCTCAGGAACCTTTGCTGACACCTCCCCTTGCCAAATGTGTGGTGAGACACAGATGTCTCCCTCACATTATTCTGCTTCTCTGGGTGTTTTCACCTCCTCAGGGTGAAACACCACCTGAATCAGAGATGAGCTGAAGGCAAAGCTTCCATCTGGGACTGGAGTACCAGTTTCCTGGTATACTTCGCTCTTCCTGGAGAAATAACATTAGGTCTGGTCAAAAAATACCAATGGCAGCAACTCAGTCCTTCACACTGCAATCTGTTTTTCAAGATCGTGCAGCCCAGGGCTGCTGGCAGCCGTGCTCTCAGCTGTGCCCATCACAAAGGAAAAAGTCCTTTGCCATATTGGCAGCTGGACCAGGTTCAGGCAGCTCTGAAACATATTTTAAGGCAGAGAGGGGCCTGTACTCGCCTCCCATTTTAACCACAGAAACTCCCAGTAGCCTCGAAGAATTTTTACAGCAGCAGAAACGCACCAGGCCAGAAAAACAGGAATCCCTGCCCAAGAGTTTACAGTCAGCATCTTGAAAATGCTCAGTACCTGCTGTGGTCCTTGCCCTGAGGACGCTCCACGAGGAAAATCCTTCACCGACCAACCCTTCTGTCACAGCCAGGCCCCCCCAGCACCCAGCAGAGATCAGGAGCTCAGGGAAGGAAGACAGGGCAACGTGTGAGAAGGAAAAGCTGCAGTAAGGATTTTCAGTCAGCCAGGGCTGTCACACCTCAAAACAGCAGGTACAACAACAATTCCAGGTGACTGAATTCCTGAGTGAGACCACACACTGGCCAACCAGGCAGAATCATAGAACTGAAGAGTAGTTTGGGTTAGGAGGAATCTTTAAATTCCACCTAGTCCAACCTCCCTGCAATGAGCAGGGAAATGTTCATCTAGATCAGGTTGCTCAGAGCCTCAGGAGCTGACCTTGGATGTTTTCAGGGATGGGGCTTCTACCTGAGCAACCTCTGCCAGGTTTTCACCACTCTCATTATAAAAAAATGCTGTCTTTTTATCTAGTCTGAACTTACCATCTTTTAGTTTGAAATCATTATCCCTTGTCCCATTTTGGCACTGTACCAGAGAGCAAAAGGAGCTGCACAGCCCCTGTACCCCCTCTGCCCAGCACCACTGGGATATTAAAGCCTAACAGCCGAGTGGAGGAACATGCTGAGCTCATTCAGGCATTTCTCATTAGTTTCCCATGATTTCTCAATATCCTGCTACTCAATATATTCATCTGGCAGCAAATTAGAGACGGGGGAAAAGCGTCTCTCCCGAAGTCATCCAGAGAACTCAAAGCGACGAAGCAAAATCATAACAGACAGGGAAACTTCTCGTGAGTCATCATCTTCCCTCCTTCCCCTCTCCCTTTGCAGCACTGCTGATAGCCCCAGGATTGCTCCATGAAGCCTGCAACCAGGAGGTACCAATTCCTGCTCTTTTTTTGCTTTCATTTCACATAAGTAAAGGAGGAAAGCAGCAATTAGCAATCTGTGTCTCTCTACTTCAGGCACCTTGTACATGCTCTGCTGAGATTGACGGCCCAGTTACGCCAAATCCATGACATAAATTAACCATCCCTTATCCACCATGCCCAGTAAAATCCTACCCACCCACCACCCCCCCAAAAAAGAAACACCAAGCTAACAAAAAACGCCCCAAACGAAATAAACCAGATGAGTGGATTCATCGAAGAGAACACCAGAGCAGCTGTGATCAGTGCAAAGCAATCCAGGGGTACTACATGTATGAGGAAGGGAAATGGTCTCATGTCTGTAGAACAAATGAAATGTTTTTGTCGAATCTCCAGATCCGTGTGCTCCAACTGCAAGGCAATTTCAGTGGCACTGGTTTTGCTGAATCCTACCACATATTTCAAATTATGGCTTGATCATCAACTTTCACTGCTCAAAAAGGAAGATAAAAACTTGCTCCAGGCTGCTATACTTTAAAGAACCATTTCTGATTTCTTCGGCCAAATTTTCAGAACAAATACATTCGTCCTTGAGATATGTTTTATTTGATCTGCATTGATATTCACAAAGTAACCCACTTCTCCCTGGCTGAAGGGACTGAAATGTTTGCTATGGAGACTTTGGATAAGCCATTAATAAATGTTGCTGGGTTTAGGGGTTATAGGGTCACCATTCCATGTGGACCCATAGGTAGCCAACACTCTTACAGCGTTTAGGACCTGAATTCAAATTCAGTACCAGTGTATATGTGTACATTAGGGGGAAACTTGGCAGGTTGAAACCATCCCCATCTTTCATCAGCTAAAGCAGCAGAAATATCTGGTTTGGAACTCTTGGGATTCGAAAGTGCAGGAAACTGAGTCCACATACACCATCCCACTTGCGAAGAGAGGGATGAAAAGCAGTGAGGTCTTGGCATGGCACTCCGGAAAGGGAACGCCGTGAACTCAGTTCATCCCTGGTGTCTGCCACCTCCTTTCTGCTCTGTGACTCCTCACACTGAGGCTGCTGCCCTTGCAAACTGGAAAATCTATATTAAGTGATGTGCAAAAACCATCCAAAGACACGGGAGGTTGCTCACCCTGTTTGTTCCCTAAGCCACACACACACAAAACCACTTTTTGGCACCAAGTACCTCTTGCAGTGACAGCTTCCACCTGCTGATTGTCCCGGCTCGTCTCCAGGGAAGAGTTTGTCTCAGTGACTCTTGAAAATACCAAGTCAGGAGGAGAGACCTGGAGTGCTGGAGCTCTGGAGTGTATGGACCATGCTGCTTTTACCATCTTGGGCCAGCCAGGGGTCCAGGCTCTCCAGGAACAGGGTCCCAAGGGAGCAGAAATGCAATTGGCTGATACCTGCCTTTACAGGAAGAGGGAAGAAAAGCAGGATATGACCTTAGAAGAGGTTTTGCTCCAAAAGGCAGCTGATGAATGCAGGTAAGTCACCTGCCCGCACATGGAGTTCGTGGCTTTGGATGGAACAAGCACAGAAGGGAAAATTTTAAAAAAAGACAGAAAATCCGAAAATAATATAGATTTTCTGCCACCTAAAAATGTATCGGAACAGAAACAGCTTCTCACTGTGATCAGATTCTAGAGCAAAGCCAGAGCTCTCCTCAGAAGAGCAGATTCTTTGTTGGTGGCCTAAAATGGCCTCTGTGAGGATAAAGTACAAGGACCTCACTTTCAAGCAATTAAAAAGCTTCCTGACCCCAAGCCACCCATAGCAGCTTGCTGTAACATTTCCCAGACCCAGGCCTGGCCCTACACTGCCTGGAGAGAGTTGAAAATTGCTCCAGAAACCTCCAGTACCTGGGAGCAGGTCTCCTTCCCCAGCAATCCTCCTGTTCTCCCTCGCTGGGCCCCAGGAAATGACATTATACCTATGTTCATTCAGATACCCTGCTACACATGACCCTAAAGGGTCTCAAGTGAAGAGGAAATAAATAGACTGAGGCACTGAGACCCTGCATTGGAACAGCACTCGCCTTTCCTCCACACAGTCCGGGGCAGCCAGGACACAGCCAAGCTTTTCCTGCACCCTGAAATGGGAGAGGGTCCCTGGCAGGACCTGCTCCCTGCCTCACATCCTCACCTCAGGGACTGCTCAGTGCATGGGCACATTATTATGCTGCAAATTTTATTTTAGCTGTAGCTGGAAAAAAGTAATCAAAGCAAATGCAACAGCTCAGAAGGAATCAGAGTGGGATTAGACATTTATCTGAATAAGAATAGCTTCTGCACTTTGACTTGCTGCGATAAAAATAATAAGAACCTCAGTTTTCACGCTCCAGGGCAGGAAACTGATCTCTGAACAAGGTGTTAGAAATAAATTTCCTCTAGCCACAGTAGTCCTCAACCGCCCAGGCCACAGCACAGGGTCTGGGGACGTCGAGCAGCCACTGATAGAGACAAAGCTGGCTGGAAACCCGCGGGCTTGTTCAGGAGCTGCTGCAGCCAGGAGAGCATGGGATGGGTTGCAGTGTATCAGACCTGAACGAAACAAGGCCATCACTCCCTTTTCTCTTCGCATTTTCCTTGCTAGCTCTCAGTCCACGCCAGATCAGTGAGCTTGTGTACTGGATTCCGGGGATGTCCTCACTTTCTCTGGCTTGTTTCTCTGCAGAGATGGATCACTGCCACCCCTCTCCTCCTCTTCCCCCCCAAGCCAAGCCTTTAAGTGGTAATGGCCTTAGCCCCAGCTGATTAATAAACTGGCTTGAGAGTGCTGATCTCTTTGGACCATTAAACCCTTCCCCAGCGACTAGGCATTAATCCCTCCAAAAGCCGTCCTAGATGAGGTTGTTGTTAGCCCCATCAATCCTTTTTAAGGCCTCAATTTGCAGCGGGAAGGAGCAGGCAAGTGCGGGGAAAGGGTGCATTTGTCAGGCGGTGCCATCTGCTCCCCGGGTTACGGGCAGCTAAGGCAGAGCCCAGTGCTTGCACCCAGGTGAGGGCTGTCCCTGTGCAGCACAGACCATCCACCACAGGGCAGGACAGCACGCACCAGGCATCTGGGGGGATTAAGGCAGGCCAGGAGAAAAAGCTGACATTTTTTTCCTTAATTGCAGCGCCTTTGGCCGGGGCCAGAAGGCTCCGGCACGTGCGGTCACCAGTGAATACCTGCTGGTATCTGCAGAGGAGCTTTCAGATAAACAGGTCTGGGCTGTGAACCACCCACGGCTTTGCTGCCTGTAGACCCCAGCAAGTCCCCTTGTCTTAGCTCCTGTTTCTAATTCAAATGTCTGCATTATTAAAACACCCACATCTTCAGCCAGAAGACTTAATTTGCCTTAATGTTGACTCTGGGAGGTGGAATTTCAGCCACCCAGTCCATGGCCCCCCCACCACCACTTCCAGCCTCTTTCCCCACTGTCAGCACACTAGCCCTGATTATCTTTCCTTAGCTCTTCCAGGACTTTTTCACATCCTTAAATCTCATTACCTTGAGCCATGCTCAGGGGCTTGGAAGGAGGATGGTGGCAGCAGAGGTGATGAACTGTACCCGCCACTGATGGTGGCAGCACGGAAATCAAATCTGCAAAACCACAGTCCAATGTTTCTGCATTTTAACCTAAAACCTCACAGCTATTTTTTCCCTCTCCCCGTGTCTGAAAAGTTGCAGCTTTTGAACTCTGGGCTTTACGTCCATGTGAAGTTTTCAAATGAATGTTTAAGATCAGGTTTTATAGATATGAGGTCGTACAAGCCTCTCAGCTGGAACCAAGCTACAGCTGTGGCTGCACACGGAGCAAACCATGCCCCAGCCTGGTCTGTGCTCCTGCCTATTGCACTGCTGTTAGAGATCTACCAGAGTGGTCACAGCAGGGAAGGGAGTGAGGGATGATGCTGGTACATGACTTAGGGACAGCAATTTCCTTCTGGTGTCAGCTGTGTGAGGGGTGGCTGCCCCCATGCTCAGGCAACATCAGAGGAAACAGCTTCAAAGCTTAGATTGGTAGCTTGACTTAACCAAGATGTCATTGCTCCCAAAGCATGTCCTAGAGCGGCAATGAGAGGGAAAACCCGTGGCACTGTGGAAAAGGATATCTGCATGCTTGGCCAAGGAGCTGATCAGTGCTATGCCCTGTGTTAGACTTCCCGTGTCTCTGTGCTTCATTTGCCAGCTATAATTTGGAAATGACTGTGTCAGTTCTGTGCTTTCAGTGTGAGACTTCTTCTACCATGGAACACGTCTCACCCTTAACAAGCAAAACTTCTCCACGCCCTCATCAGAGGTCCTGGTGTGTTTCTTCACTACCAGCACAGCCCACGTCCTGCATGAAAGGATCACCAGATTAACGTGGACAGGAGTTTTCAGAAGTCCTTGTGGCTTTGGCAGTGGTTTGGCTGGTGCTGAGCACACCACGTATAGACAGCAACAGCTGGACTCCACAGGGAGAGGGGGAAAAAGAAAACAACCACACACACATGCAAAATCATCAGCCAGGCTCCTTTTAAATGATTAATGCAATACAGAGAGAAAGGCTTTTCAGCTCTCAAATCTTCACATGATTATATAAACCTTAACTCATTGCAGCTACCAAGGACCTGTGTTTGTTTGTGGGCATTAACAGCTGCTGTGGTGTTATAATTAGAGCACAGAGTGAGGAGTCCCATGGGGAAACAGAGGAAACCCCAAATTGCTCAAGTCATTTAAACATTCAGGGAGATAAAACACTGCAGAGAGGTTCTGGAGTGAGCAGTGCTCAAGGGAGGGAGGGGTTACAGCCACCACAAAAGTTGTTTCTGCTCTCTTGGGTCCATACAATTAATTATGGTTATTAGGATGCTACAGTGATAATTAGTGCAATAATCACCTCAGCCACTGAAACCATAGAATCACAGAATTATCTGGGTTGGGAGGGACCTTAAAGATGATCTAGTCGAACCCCCCTGGCACGGACAGGGACATCTTTCACCAGGCCAGGTTGCTCCAAGCCCCGTCCAACCTGGCCTTGAACACTCCAGGGATGGGGCAGCCACAGCTTCTCTGGGCAACCTGTGCCAGGGTCTCCCCACTCTCACAGGAATGAATTTCTTCCTCAGATCTAACCTAAACCTGCCCTCTGTCAGTTTAAAGCCATTACCACTTGTCCCATCACTAAATATCCTTGTCCAAAGTCCCTCTCCAGCTCTTTTGGAGACCCTTCAGTCTCCCTTGAGCCTTCCCTTCTCCAGGCTGAACAGCGTGGTCCTACTGCCCCGTTCCCCAGCCCTCTCTTGGGCGTCTGTCCGGGAAGAGCTTCCATGTGACCCCAAATCCATCCCTGGAGAACGGCTTTCCCCAAATTCATCGCTCCTTTCTGTGCTGGTGCCTCCCATGGCCTGTCCCAGAAGTGCTCACATTTGCAGCAGGATGCTGTGATTTCTCCCTCTGTTCTCCTGGCTGTGGACATCATGGCCCAGGAGACACCTGAGACTGGAGGACAGTGCACTGATCTGAGAGGTTTTGCTTCCCCTTAGGGCCTTGCAAGCAATTACCTTCCTCAGTGAGGAGTGACCACACAGAGGTCACTTCCCATCCCACAGCCTCCCACCTCCATCCACCCCTCAGGTGACTCAGGGGGACAGGAATGCCCCAACTCCCCTCCAGCCCCTGTCCTGTCCATCTCACCGACTGGCACCTCACGCGTGAGGATTCAGCTCACCCAAAAATCAACACGTTTTGCAACGCCCGCACCCTGAAGAAACACCAGCCGACCCACACCGTCAAAGAAATAACGCTGAAACCCAAGAGCCGGCTCTTCTTCTCCACATCCAGCCTCTCCTTCCCCCCACCTGGCAAACCCCAACTGCTGCTGGCAGCATCCAGGCCCCGGTGGTGACCCAGCGGGTGACATCGCCCAGCCTCCTGGGGACTTGCGTCATGGGGAAGTGTCAGAGATTAGAGACGAGAGAGCAGCGGCTGCAATATAAAAGCAAACTGAATAATTAAAGAGAGGAGCTGTTCCTCGCAGAGAACAAAATGAAAGAGTTGTGTGATTTGAGCAGAAGTGACCTTTACACTTCATTACAAGGAGGTGGTGTCCTTATAGGGTTATTAATATTTCCAGCTGAATTAGCTTGGGTTAAAAATGGCTCAAAGGAATGAAGAAGGAGAGGGAGAGTGAACAAAAATATATCATTCTGTCTTTTTCTCCTCCTCTTTGCTTTTTACTTTTTTTTTTTCTTTTTTTGTAATTTGTTGACTTGAAAGCAGAAGGGGCTGAGTGGCCATGAGGAACGAGGCTTCATTAGAAACAGGGAGAGCTGCAGAGTGACCTGGCTGAGGGATCTTCCCTTCACCCTGGCTGTGCTTCAGAAGAAGCCTGTGGTGCCTCTGTGGCTGTTTCCACGTTCTCATCCAGGGCACAGAGGGAGCTGTCACTCACCGAGCTGCAGAGACATCATGGGACTGACATTCAGGTGGTTTTGAGCCAGCAGTGGAGCTCAGTGTTGCTGCTGCTGGGCCCCCATGGAGCCAGCAGGATCTCCTAGGGCACACACGTTCTCCTGTGGGTGCTGTTCATCACCCTGTGGGCCAAGTGATTCCCCTTCCCACAAAACATCGGTGTGGAAATGGACAACCCCGCTCATCACACTTTAACCCACCCTGACACAAGGGACAGACAAACACCCTCCCTCCCAAACAGACACAAAGCCAAGGCCTTCACTAAGGCTATTTTAGCAGAGGGCAGACCACAGAAATCCTACAGAAAATAGAGCTGCTTCAGTTCTGCAGTTTCACCCTGAAATTCCTGCACACACGGGAAAGGACCTTCACCTCAGCACGTCCCAGCAGGTGCAGCCCCACACAGCCCCACAAAACCACGACTGCCAACAAAGTCCCAAAGCACTGGGTGAGTTAAATGAGTGAAGTTGAGCTCAGCGACCTGAACCTAAATCCAAGCTGCAATTTTGCTGCTCAGAGCCTCGAGGTGAACACAGCTGTGCTTTTTGCTCCGATCACTCAGTCTCGTATTAGTCCCATCTCTGGCTCTGAGATGCAGAAGTGCTGCTACCTTGATAACACAGCCAGACACTTGGTTACTTCTCCACAAGCCCGGCCTGAACAATTTCTTTTACTGCCTCTCTCTGCCCAGCAATAACAGGCATCAGAAAAACCCACCAGAGCAAACAGAAGGGGAGGGAAACATAAAAGCAGGTGCACATCAATAAGGAGGGAGGGTGCCGTGGTGGAGCCTGCGATCACTCCCAGGGGCTGCACTGTTACCACGGTGGTTCCTTGCACGCCGTCCTTCCCACCCTCCCAGAGGCACAGCAGGTCGCCTTCCCTGCTCCACTTGCAGAGGGGCCTCTTGCAAATTTAATGCAAAAACACAAATCGAATAAAGACCCGAGGCTTTTGAAGTGATCGTGAAACGGACACGGTGGCAGCTGCCTCTCCTCCAGCGGCTGCTGAATCACAGCCCCTCACTTATTTATAGGCCTCCCCAGGGTGCTTGCAGGCGAGCCGATGACAAATGCCAATGAACATCCACCCTCACCCCCACGAGGTGTTGTTACCCTGGCTGCAAAGGAGATGCAGAGCGAGGAAACAACACCCTGTCAGCTGTGCCAGACGGGTGGAGCGGAGGCAGGCAGAGCACCCAAGACACTTCACCCACCAGCCAGTGCCTCCAGCAGCTTCACCTGGGTGCTGCTCCCAGCAAATGCTCTCGCCCTCCGAGACACAGCTCATGGCCATTACCAATTCCTGCAGTTCTTGATGCCATCTTCACTTTGACAAAGGGCAGCTCTCTTGTGGCCACAAGAGAGGACACTGGTGCACAGAGCAGGCTTATCTGGGTTCTGAACCGATTCCAGGGATGGAAGCCAAGACGCTGATGCTCCAGAGGGAGAAGCAGAAGTAGATGCTGAGACCCAAAGTTTTCCCCTTATTGCTGGAGGCTATTGCACATGGGCCAGGCACTGAACAGTTCCAAGGGCAAGAGAGGGGAAAATTCAGACTTGATACGGCCTTGGTGCTGGGAGAAGGCATGAATGTGAAGGGAGAGGGAGGAAAAGGCTGAATCTTCCCCAGACTGGCTCAGGGAGGTAGGAATACCTCTCAGGGAAAGCAAAGGTGAACAGTACCACCTTGTTCTGTCCTGAAGAGCATCGCTCCCAGGTAATCTCCACCGGGACTGTGCTCCAGAGGGAAAAAATCATCTCCCTTGCCATGGTGCCAGGGAGCTCTCTCTGGGTGCATCCACAAACTCTGGTGCTGTACAGCTGACAAAAGCAGGAGTCAGGCAGCAGGATCTCCATTATCAGAGACGATTCACAGGCCACAGAGATCACAGCTTGCCTTGTAGATGTCACTGGGACCTGGCAGTCCAGGAAAAGCATCTTATTTATAAACTGGGACGAATTACGACTGCTGAGGTATAGCCCACACAGGAGCCACTGCCTCCTTTCCAGAACAGAATGCCTCTTTAAATGATACATGAGGCTGCAGGACCCTCCACAGGGCTCTGTAGCTGGGAAAGGGCCACCTGGGCAGGTGTACAGAGCCCTGTCTCTCACAGACAGACCTGGGCTTACATAGGCTTACTGATGTTAGTGGCACTGGGCTGCTGTAGCTGGTTTTTAAGTCAAGCCATCGTTCATAGATTGAATCTGAAGTGGCTGTTTGGACTAGACATGTTTTCTGTGAAAACTGTCGCACGGGCTGAGAAAGCAATGGGATTTACAGGGAACACCCAGGGACTTGCTCTGGTGCGGTTCCAGGTGACCGCAGGAAAGCCGGTGAGCTGCTCTGCCCGGGAAGCTGGGATTGCTGTGGAGTTTTTAGGCTGAAAATCTCTGAGGTTTGATTTAGGGCTGAGCTCACAGTGAGGCCAACAAGACCACTGCTAAAGCCTCTCCCTCGACTCTTCAGCTTCATGATGTTTTTAAGCACACAGTTCCAATTCCTAGGTGGAATTAGCTGATGGCATAAAATGTTATTGAAGCATGAGCTGGAGTCAGGGAGACATAAAGGTCACCTACGTTTTGTTTTCTTTGTTTCAGCTTCCTTTAGCCAAACCCATGACTGATCTGAAAGGACTAGAGGCAGCAGCAGTCCCACACACCTGGCTGAGATCCACTGGGAAATGCAGCTGTGGAGCAGCGGGGAGAAAGAGAGGGAAGAGTTAGGAAGAGGAGAGAAGAGGTGCAGAAGACTCCTTGCTAATCTCAACAAGCAAGTCCCACTCTAACTCCACTAACACAGAAACCAGTAACAGCAGTAGCTCATCATCTGAAGACTGTGACACGAAATTTATCTTTTTTCATTGCTTTCACAGCAATTTTGCACTGTGCTTGATAGCTGATGTGCATATCCAAATTCATGCAGCCCTACCACCCCTCTCCCTCTGCCTACTCGCACTCACCCACGCTCTTCTGCGTGTGACTCAGGATGAAAAGGGATTTGGAAAGATGTGTGCTTCAGATACAAGCCACCCACCGTTTCACCCCCAGCCTGGATGGCCACATTAGCACGTCCAGGTTGCATTCTGAGGCGAATTCCTGGGACAGGCTTTTCTCCTGTCCCCTGCACAGCCAGGCGCAGAACAAAGCTCTGCCTCAGTGTTTGCTGCTGGCTGAGCATTGCAAGGCTGGGTTTGCTTTAAGACAAGGCAAATTTCCCAACTTCTTGCTCAATGCCTCGTCCGTGTATCAGTCCAAGAGTGGGGTCACCGCAGCAGACCCCAGGGACCTCCTGCGTATGGCCTCACAATAAGGAGGTCACTCGGTCACACCGGGCAGCGTAGGAGGGTGGGAAACGCTTGCAAAACAGCCACGGCCTGTCCCGTTCAGGAGCACCAGCAAAAACACGGTTGTGTGAAAGTCTGTGGCTTTTTCTGGGCTGGTTTGAGTTCGGTGTGGAGGCTGTGAATTCTCCAGCAAAACCCCTGCGGGGCGGGGGCACTGGTGCAGGTCCCAGCAGCACAGAACGAGCAGCACAAAATTCCCCTGGCAGCAGCTGCCAGGGACTGACAGGGGACAAACAAACCGGGCTTGGGTGACAAACCAAAGGCAGTCTCCCCCCTTAACACGGCTGCTGAGAAGCCATTTAGGGGAGTGTGTCACCACTAACATCATCCTGTTTCCATGGAGACCAGATTAACAGAACTGTCGAGAGGAGCTGCACTCCTAATCTCTTCCGGAGAAAAGAGCTTGCTGATACAAGAGACTTTTAAACATCTTTAATCCAAATTCAGGGTTTTCCTTCCCATGTTCTCTCTAATCCTTCTAGAGGCTGCCAGCCCCTCTCAGCCCCGAGCCCAGCACAATAGCATCAAACAGTGCAGTCACCCACAGCCTCTGCAGTCCCTTGCTAATATAAAATTTGCTATCTCTGTCTCCAAAAGTTTGGCTGTCTTAAAAATAGCAATTTTCCCAGCCCATCATGTGCAAGGGTCCTGAAAAATGATGTCTTCATTGGTGCACTCAGCCTATTTTCTGGAGAGGGAATTAGGCCCTGAGGACAGAGATGGAGGCACCTTCCCCCATCAACAAAGAGATGCAGGTCCTGCTTTCTGCATTGCATGAGACACTTTCCATTGGCTTTTTTTCCCCTGAGCTTTTGCCTTTCCTGTGTCGCATCCCTGATAAGAGCAGATCCCACAAGAACACTGGATAATTTGCCCAGCGGAATGGTGCACTGCGATTGCACAGCTTAACCTAAGGATTTATGGAATCACAGACTGGTTTGGGTCGGAAGGAACCTTAAAGACCATCTGGTCTGACTCCCCTGCCGTGGGCAGGGACACCTTGCACTACCCGAGGTTGCTCCAAGCCCCGTCCAGCCTGGCCTTGGACACTTCCAGGGATGGGGCAGCCACAGCTTCTCTGGGCACCCTGTGCCAGGGCCTCCCCACCCTCACAGGGAAGGATTTCTTCCCAGTATCTGACCTAAATCTACCCTCCTTCAGCTTAAGGTTATTCCTTGTCAAAAATCCCTCTCCAGCTCTCTTTCTCTCTCCCTCCAGACCCCAAATTTACTTCTGTTTTGGGAGGTAGGAGCACAGTTACCCTATTCTCTACTTCTACCAGCCCTGCAGATTTAAGCACAGCAGAGCGAGGTTGGCTTCCCCTCCAGATCTTTTCGGCTTGGACTGTCCTTTTCCTGATGGACAATTCATATCTCCAAATGCTCCAGGACTTCCCACGCCCTCCCTGCCCATCCAAGGCAGGCATCCACATTTTCAAACCACCAGGCAGGGCCTTTGCCAAACAGCTTTCGTTGATTTTTGTTTTTTCCAGTGGGATTCTCACTGATTAAGCCTCACATACCTCTCCAAGCCTCCAGGCAGGTGGGACACTGCACCCAGCCCTTTGTGCTCTGCATCGAGGGCCACACTGAACACTCCCCGTGTGGCTCATAAAGCACTCTAGCTGCGCTGAGTCAGAGCCATTTGGAACATCTCTGCCTGCTAAGCTGAACAAGGCATCAAAGGCTCTGCCACCTTCCTGTTGCTTCCAGAAGTCAAAGGAAATTCGACTACTTGCTTTTCCTTGCCTTCACCCCAAAAGCTTGTCAGCAGGATTCGTGACAAGCTTTGAGAGTGCCAGGATGATGGAGAATGAGCCAGTGTGACTGGGAAAGTACAGTTCAATCTCAATTTCGTTCCTGCTCCCCTTGCCAGAGGGGCTGGTGATGTTCCGCACATCTGGAGGCAGAGCCGTGGCTTTGCACAGCCTTGCCCCCGAGGCCTGGAGCTTGTAAATCAGCTGTACTACAGTGTCTCACCTACATCAGCCCTCTGGCCCTTCCCTGGGATCCTGCGTGTGCTGCTGTCTTGGCACACAACACACCTGCAAGCCTGAAGCTTCCCAGAAGCTCTAAAACAGGCACAACATGGATCTGGGAAAGGCCAGGCTGAGGCACATCTGTGTCCTGCAGCTGTGGGCAATGAAGGGTTAGTTCCTCTCCAGGCTCCGAAGGCACATCTCTGAAGCACCAGGCTATTTCTGCTCAGCATGTCTGATTTCAGATGAGAGCTCTGCTGTGGGATAGAGCTGGCATGTGGGATAAGAGGGAATAAAATTATACACAGGATATTTTGGTGCAGGGTTTCCTACACCTACTTCCATTGTCCTCCTCTGACTGAAGGCTCCATCTGGTTTGTTCATGGCTGGGCTCAGCGGCTGGAGGGCAGCAGGAGGGGAAGCAAGGGGTAAGTTCAAGCAGGGTGCTGCAAAGGCTGCGTTTATAATAGCTGCAGCTACAAGTGACTGATTTGGGGGGTTTTTTAATCAATATTATTATTTTTGGTTGTGTTTGGAGCTTTTTTATTGGGGTTTTGGGGGGTTTTTTGTTGGTTTTTTTTGTTTGGTTGGTGGGTTTGGGGTTTTTTGGGGGGCAGGTTTTGCTTGGTTGGCTTTATTTGTTTTGGGGTGGTTTTTTGGTTTGGGTTTGGTTTTCGGGGTTTTTTTTTGTTGGTTTTTGGGGTTTTTTTGTTGTTGGCGCTGGTTTGGGGGATTTTTTGTTTGTTTGTTTGTTTGGGGAGTTTCTTGTTGTTGCTGTTGGTTGGCCGGATATCAGCCCTTGGGCTCTGCCTTGTATCCACAGCCACTCTGGGCCAGGACTTTCATCTCCTCCATCCCACCCCTCCTGCCGGTCTCTCTGAACACATGAAGACGAAACTTGCAGAATGTTATTACTGTTTTTATTATTATTATTATTATTATTATTATTATTATTATTATTATTATTATTATTATTATTGACATTTGGAGCAAACAGATTGTTCTGTCCCCACCACGGCCATGTGTAGAGGCCCAGTGACCACAAGCAGGGACTTTCAGGAAGGATGACCTGCGGTGCCTGTTGAGGCCAGCATGGCCCTGGGGCTGTCAGAGGAGCGTGGGGAGCAGGAAGGGGTTGGCAAGGAGCTGTCCTGAGCCCATGTCTTAGGTTACAATGTAAGATGTAACCAAAAGCGTGTATTCCATCGCCATCTCCATAAGCTGTTAAAGCAGGTGGGGCAGTGTTCTTTATCTCTTCCAGGACAGATCCCTGATAACTCCCTCTGGGGGGGGATATCTTCTGTTAATGAACCAGCTGTTAGAACCAGGTGGGACAGTGTTCTTTATCTGATAACTCCCTCCGGAGGGATATCTTTCTGTCAATGGGCCATCAAACCTCACTGCACGACTCATAAAATTACATCACCCCATTGTGAGATGCTCTGCCCAGGGGGAGGAACCAAGCGTTCCCACCTGGATATAATCTGAAGTTTGGAGCACCACAGCCAGCCTTGCCTACTGAATTCCCAGGGGACAAGAGCTTCATAACCACCACTGGACCTTCAGAGGAGGACCAGACCTTTCTACAGGATCACTGCTTCAACAGAACTACATCTGTCACTTCAAGAGGGTTGCAGCCACCATTTCATGGGACTGCTACCACCACCCTGCCCGGCAGGGTGTCAGGTCATACCCTGACTCTGTCAGTTTAAGGCAGTGTTTCTGTATCATTGCCTTTATCTTAATTTTCCTGCTAAACTCTAATTTTGACCTGGGATCTCCCACCGGTTTGCTTTCATATCTTAATTTTCCTACTAAACTCTAATTTTGACCTGGGATCTCCCACCAGTTTGCTTTCAAACCAGTACAGCACAGCACACAGGCAGAGGGGCTGGCACTGCCTTCCTCCCCGCGCCTTTCAGACCCAGCAGAGCAGGAGCAGCGCCGTCCAAGGTGCTCGGGCACCTTCCTGCCACAGCCGGGCTGGGTGCCGGGGACAGCGAGCGGGGACTCTGCTGAGTCGGCCGCGGCTGTCGGGATGATGTGGCTCCAGCGGGATCTGTCACGCTCCGCCACCGTGCCTTGTTTTCGCTGGCGGGCAGCAGCTCAGCCACAGACAGGCAAACCACGGGGAGGGAAGCAGGGAGGAGAGGGGGCAGAGGAGATAAATAGGTAGCGTGAGGATAATAAAGGAGGACAGCTGGCCTAGAAAACTCGAGAGATAAATCGGCAAGGGGAAAAAAGAAAAAAAAAAAACAAAATCCGGAAACGAATTCCAAAGCGTGAGGTTCCTGCTGAGCCCGCAGGAGAGAGGCACCTGGTAGCACCCTCTGCCTTTGTGACTCCCTGGTGCCGAGCGTTCCTGTGGCCAGCACAGCCACGGCGGGCAGCTGCCGCAGCCCTTCACATCAGCAGGGTTAAAGCCATGGGAAAGCAGGGGGCTTTCCCCAGGAGCAGGGCAGATCAGGGGTGGCTGCTCAACACGCAGCACAGACACATCAACCCGGGCCATGCCGAGTCTCTGCATGCCTGGCGGATGCAAACAGGGCTGCAGGGAGCAGCAGGGGCTTGTCTTTGCCTCAGTATTCCAGTCCTTTCCTTACCTTGTCTTTATTCGAGGCTCCAAACCCTGCCAAAGGAGCTGGGCAAGTGTCCCTGTCATGCCTTAGTGCAGTACTAAACCCCACGGAGCTCTGTGGAGGCCGGAGATGAGGGCTTGCCACCCTCTCAGCTGGGACAGTGTGCCCACACAAAGCACCAGCAGTCACCAAAGCAACTGAGGCTAAAGGGCATTTCACCGTTCAGGTCCTCTGATGCACCACAGCACAAGATGTAGGAAGGTTCATCAACCTCGGCAGTAGCAAAGACACCAAAAAATGCACCCTGCTGACCTGAGCGGGATCTCACACGAGGTCCAGTGGCCCAGGCAGAGACACAAACCTGTCTCTCAGCTCAGCATTTTTCCCGTGCAAGTGAAGCTGGCACATAAACACGCAGCACTGGCGCGTTCACAGATGGCCTCAGCCAGCAAAGTTGCCCGAAGTCGCAAACAAAGACGGAGGGAAAGTTAGAACGGGATGAAACACGGGACCAGCGAGCAGCTTGTGCTTTCCAGTTTGACAGAAAAAGGAACTACGAAAGAAAACAGAGCAGAGCCTTTATTCCCTTCCAGCCACCCTGTCCACAAGCCTCTCTCCCAGCACGGGAAAGGCAGCTCACGCTGAATCCTCCCCACAGATACTCACAGCCCTCCCTCCAGCGCCTGGAGCCTGGCTCGGAGAAGAGCAAACAGCCGCCACAAAGTCAGAGCTAAGTGGCAGCTTCCCATTTCCCCAGCTCTAATTGCCAGCTGAGCAGACGGTTAATCTCCCGGAACGTGCTGTGATAAGGGTGCTGCTGAGTCCCCGTAATTGCTTAAGAGCTGACATCGAGGATGCCGGGAATTGCCCAATTATTCTCCCCGGTTTCTCCACACCCCACGTTCCCTCCCTCCCCCTCTCTAAGTTTTGTAAATTAGAAAAGAGCTGCCTTTTTTTTTTTTTTTTTTTTTTTTTTTTTTTTTTTTTTCTTTTCTCTTCTCTCAGAAACAGCTGGCACAGGATTTCTCAGCGGTTCAGTAGGGATGGAGAGATTATATCTGGGCTGGCTAATCCTGTGTGGGCAGGGAGAAGAAAATGGGGGGGAGCAGCAGTGGGGATCCCACTGGAAGCAAAGGGGAGGGAAGGCTGCACTCACAGGTGATGCCTTGAACAGAATTCATCCCAGCAAGCCAGCACTGGCCCCGAGTACAAATCACATCCTATTTCCAGCTCCTCAGTGGCTCTATTGAGCAATAAATCAGCTCCTGTCCGAGCTGGCTGAAACATTCACACTCTCACGGTTCCCTTATTCAGCGCTGAGAAGTTGAAACCTTCCTGCCAGGGCCAGCAGACTGGGGAGAGTCAAATATCCAAATCCCCTCAGAGCTCAGCGGTGAAAAACAGAACAAAAAAAAATGCCAAAACCCACAAGACAGAAAAGTGCCTGAACTGCAGATCAGCTGCACATCTCCGTTTGTTCAGCTGTTTTTCTCCAGATGATGCAGTGGGCCAAGAAGTCATTTGGTATCGTCAGAGGGGCAAACAAGCCAGGCCGCTGTCTAACCCAATGCTGGTCTACACACACGGGCAGCAGCACTCAGCTCGCAGCACTTGGCTGTCTTTGCAGATGTTTAAAGCTTGGTTTTCTCCCTAATTGCTTCGTGACTGTCCCTTAGATACCACTTTTAAGCCCCAGAATGGCAGCTCTTCTTTGAACTTACAACACGGGCAGAAGTCTTCAATGCCACCAGAAGGACTGAGGGACTCAAAGTCCATGAATTTTTAATGGGATCAGGTTTGCTCTTCTGCAAAGAGTTCCTAGAAGTTTGGATACAGACACATTAAAGACGCAGCACGTCCTGCAGCACGCCCAGTCTGGACACCGAGGTGGGTTTGGGTTCTTTTTTGTGCTCTGCACTGCCAGCGCATGCCCTAACCCAGCTGCAAACCACAGTAACCACAGCATCTCTACCTCCAGCACATCTGCAAGTGGCTCTCCATCCCACAGCCCATTCTTCCTATCCCACCCATTCCGGACCTTGAAGGCACCGGGCAGAACGAGTGTAATGCCAATTCCCGCACTGGTGTAGCTTCGGAAACCTCTCAGTGTCCCCTCTCAGCTGGCTGTGAGCTAACACAGACCCCAAATCCACCCCATCCCACTCATGGCAAGCTGGAAAGCAAGATGAACCAACAGAGGACAGAGATCCTCAGCAAAGGGGAGAAAAATGGAGCAGAACAGGAGGAAAGATGACTTAAAATCCCACAGCGCACCTTCAACTCGATGAATGTCACCCACCACCTTGCAGGAGAAGAGTCAGGGATCACTCAGGCAGATCTGAGCTAGAAGTTAATTTACTGAGTGGGTAATAGGCTGGTAAATAAGATAATATGTCAGATTTGCTGATCCCTTAATACCCACACTTTCACTTATAGCTATTATACGTTAATATAAGCACTGTAATTTGACATAGAAACAAAGGTATAACAACAAACACAAAACTACGAGGATTAACAAGACTGCAATTAAGTAGAATATCTAATTCATGGTTCCGGTGGCTGCTGGTGACCACCTGAGCAGATTTTCTCACCAGTGATGTTTTCCATCTTTCTTCGCTCTGTCTGGGACACGGTGGGCTGTGACAGGAGCTGAATAGTTAAAGCTGCACCCCGTGATTTTAATGAAATGACAAATACAGATATTTGAGGCACTGTGCGCATCCTCTACGAACAGAGAATCACAAAGGGCTCTCGCGCGAACACGTCCATTCCCAACACATCCAAGTACAGCCTCAGAGGTCTCTCTGGGATGTATTTCAAAATGACAAACATTTTGTTCAGTGTCAAGACAAATGTCTTGGGTCTTAACAGTATTACATTCCCAAATAAATCCTTGTTGTTCCTGCACAGCACGTGTGGCAGCGGTGACAGTTTGCCATTTGTTCCCATTTCGCTGGGCCCATACTCCAGGTTCTAACAGAGCACAATTCCGTGCTGATTCAATCCCAGTGCAATGATTTGGTTTATAGAATCATTTAGGCTGGAAAACACCTCTAAAATCACCAAATCCAGCCATTAAACATTGCATATGGTTAAGACAAAAGCTGTGGCCCTACTGCTGGTGGGGTCATAAGTGAAGGTTACTAGATACCACCAAGACTGGAAATACTTTCTGAATTAAAATAAACATTTTTTGAAAAATTTTTAATTGAAATTATTTTCCCAAATTACCTTTTGAATCTCAGTGGGTAAGGTGCCCTCATCACCTTCCCTTATAGTTATTGCTGTAGTGGATTGCACCTGTAACTGAGCTTGACTACAGCTGAGAGCTGTGGAAACATTATTCTGGGTGATGCCAAGTGCATCTAGGATTAGGTGGGGGTGCTTTTCCTTCATTCTTTGCCATTTAGATAATATACCAGCCACGAGCCATTGACTAGTTCCTAACACCAACAAAGAAGATTTCAACGGGTGTTCTTGCTTATACAAATCCCTTGTTGCCAAGCTTAATTTATTTGCCAAAACTTCAGCGCCCATGCTGTTTATTTAATGCTCCTAATCCTGTTCCTGGGATGCCAGTCACACCCCTCTTGGCTCATTTTGGAGAGGTGAGGGTTCACCTGCCCAATCCTGTGAGCAGCCTGCACAGATGTATTTAGGAATGATAAGCAGGAAGGTTTAAGTGCAGAGATATTAACCTGCAGTGACAGCTCCACTTGCCTGAGGCTCCGTAATGGATTAAGTATCACTTGTTGCTGGCCTGTCTTTTTAATACCATGGGGCTCAATTTCAGAAATCCGTGTTCCAATTAAGGTCCCGAGAGGGTCCAAGACATAGTAGGATACACTGTGAGGGGTTAGGTCATTTTTGCAGTGCTGGTATAAACAATCCCAGTTTCAATTAAATCATATCTCCAAGATAAATAGATAAATCACGTCTGGTACTATTTTCTCTCTCCTCTGATGTAACACTCACTGAACAAGCACCAGCCTGGTTAGATCAATACCCCTTTTGAAAGGAACCGCATTGAAAACCAAGCAAGTACATTTCCACTTCATTTTTTGGGGGTTGTCATTCACATGTCGTGCTTACATTTCCCTCTGCCAAATCCACGGCAACGGGTGGGACTCCTAAATTTGTACAATTACAGCTTGCTTTTTAGTGGTTGTCATTGCAATGCACTCAGGCTTAAACACGATTACAGCCATTACCATACTGATCTGTGCAAATAAAAGACCTGGGGGGGGGGGGGGGG